>JACBKR010000374.1:0-120920 GCA_014218235.1 Colocasia esculenta
CTAGTTCTTCTGCTCCTACCTGGTGTGCTGAGGTATGTATATTTACAAATGTACTTTTATTGTGCATTCATCTTCCTCATTATTATATGCGTTCTATTCTAGTTACAGCTGTTGTGCAACATCCTCCGAGTCTCCTCCTGTATAGCTGGTATGTATATGTAAAGTTATACTTTAATGTATGCATTAATTCTGATGCCATTAAAATGTCACATGCTCAGGTCACTCTACACATTCTCCAGATGCACCCTAGATTTGTATATTTAACTGTTAGGGTATTTCTGTAGTCCTTATTTAGTATTTTTGTACATTACTCATGTTGTTCATCATTATTTTCCAGGTTCGGTGCCAGAGGATGCTGGTAGTCTGCAGGAGGGCAGAGGTAGTTTTTATGAGAGCACTCTGCAGGAGGTCTGATTAATGGTTACGTAATCAACATGTATGTATTTCTATGGGCAATGAAGTGAATTTAGTTCAGAAATTGACATTATGCAGTACATATTACCTCATTGCATGATAAAAAAGAGAGCCTACTCAAGCATCTCAATTCATCACAAGAACTTTACAAGCACATTTTCCTGGGCCAATTCATAGATTCAATGATTTTCCGATGGAGGTCCAGGAGCACTTGTATCAGATGTTCATGGTATGTAATTTCGTATTGTAATTTAATTCTTATCGTATTCATACATGCAGTTCACTAACTCTTATGTATATAGAGCCAGCATCGATTCACGAGTCGTACGGACGAGGCGCGGGTCTCGATTTGTATGGACGATGACCGCAAGATCAAATTTCAAGCATTTGATGTATACGCGTGAGAAAAATGCAGAGAAACTTCTCAGAGTGCAGACCCGACTCTTTGGAGGGAGCGGGCGCCCAGTTGGATGAGGGAGAATATTGGGAAACTCTTTGCAACATCTGGGCTGCAGAGAGATGGCAACAAACATCCTCAATAATGAAAGTTAATCGGGCTGCGAATCCAGAAGCAAACATGCATACTGGTGGGTCTGTCTCTTTTGCGACCCATCAGTCCAGATTGTAAGTAATTTGTCCATTTCTGGTCTCTTTTATTATAAAGGTACTCATTTATGTCATGTTTTTTCTGTGAAATAGGAGAAGGAGCTAAAAAGGCAGCCGACATTTTCCGAGGTGTTCGATAGAACACACAAGAAAAAAGGAACGGATGCATACATTAGCGATAGAGCCCGAGTGGTTGCAGTAAGTATTTAAGATATTCACTATTTAATTTTTCACATTAATATGAATATTAACTACTATTGTTTTTTCTGGTTTCTTGCAGGTCATACAGCCAACAAATGACAGAGAAGTACGTCGGGGAGGACGAGCAGCCGCCGTTAGATCCTGAGGTATGGGTTGCGGCATCTGGGGCCCCAAAGAAAGGCCATGTGTATGGTTTTGGGCACAGCATCGACACGAGCCGGGTGTTATCTGGAGGATCCAGCTCAGGGTCACAGACCAGTGCATTCCACGCAGGAGTTGGTACTCCAGGTACTTCTCCAGGACAGCTGATGGGCTTCATTGACAGTAGGATATCGGGCTTAGAGTCTCGTAACGGATTCGATGGAGACTCGTCTAGCCCAGATGCAGATGCAGGGGACCGATGCACTACAGGCCCAGCTCTCCCAGTCCCTCTCCCAGGTTATCTCCCAGGCCTTTCTCCAGATCAACATTCCTCCTCCACAGGCAGCACCATCGACATCAGCACACGCCCCTCACGTGAGTAAATTTATTTTATTTCAGAGGTTTAATTTTAACAGTTAACTTAGTTTAACTTTAATTTGGGTTGATCGACGCACAATTTCTTGTTAAGCGAGTTAGGTTAGTTAAAAGGGAGAACTTAGGTAGGTTTGGGGTTCAAAATTAGAAAATACTCATCCGATTGGCCTCCGGTTTGTTCCAGCACGGTCGGGTCGATGAGTGTGACTTGTGGAAACTGACGGAGTCAATTCGGACTCCCGGTTTGACCTCGACGCTCCAAGTCGTCTTAACCAAGTTAGTTTAGTTAAAAAATGAAAACTTCGGTTTGAGGGACCAAAATTAGAAATACTCATCCGATTGGCCCTCCGGTTTTTTTCCAGCACGGTCGGGCCGATGATGTGACTTGTGGAAACTGACGGAGTTCAATTCGGACTCCCGGTTTGACCTCGACGCTCCAAGTCGTCTTAACCAAGTTAGTTTAGTTAAAAAATGAAAAACTTCGGTTTGAGGGACCAAAATTAGAAATACTCATCCGATTGGCCTCCGGTTTTTCCAGCACGGTCGGGCCGATGAGTGTGACTTGTGGAAACTGACGGAGTTCAATTCGGACTCCCGGTTTGACCTCGACGCTCCAAGTCGTCTTAACCAAGTTAGTTTAGTTAAAAAATGAAAACTTCGATTTGAGGGACCAAAATTAGAAATACTCATCCGATTGGCCTCCGGTTTGTTCCAGCACGGTCGGGCCGATGAGTGTGACTTGTGGAAACTGACGGAGTTCATTCGGAATCCCGTTTGACCTCGACGCTCCAAGTCGTCTTAACCAAGTTAGTTTAGTTAAAAAATGAAAAACTACGGTTTGAGGGTCCAATGTTAGAAATACTCTTCCGATTGGCCTCCGGTTTGTTCCAGCACGTCTGCACGGTCGTCGATGAGTTGACTTGTGGAAACTGACGGAGTTCAATTCGGACTCCCGGTTTGACCTCGACGCTCCAAGTCGTCTTAACCAAGTTAGTTTAGTTAAAAATGAAAAACTTCGGTTTGAGGGGACCAAAGTTAGAAATACTCATCCGATTGGCCTCCGGTTTGTTCCAGCACGGTCGGGCCGATGAGTGTGACTTGTGGAAACTGACGGAGTTCAATTCGGACTCCCGGTTTGTCCTCGACGCTCCAAGTCGTCTTAACCAAGTTAGTTTAGTTAAAAATGAAAACTTCGGTTTGAGGGCCAAAATTAGAAATACTCATCCGATTGGCCTCCGGTTTGTTCCAGCACGGTCGGCCGATGAGTGTGACTTTTGGAAACTGACGGAGTTCAATTCGGACTCCCGGTTTGACCTCGACGCTCCAAGTCGTCTTAACCAAGTTAGTTTAGTTAAAAAATGAAAAACTTCGGTTTCAGGGTCCAAAATTAGAAATACTCATCCGATTGGCCTCCGGTTTGTTCCAGCACGGTTGGGTCGATGAGTGTGACTTGTGGAAACTGACGGAGTTCAATTCGGACTCCCGGTTTGACCTCGACGCTCCAAGTCGTCTTAACCAAGTTAGTTTAGTTAAAAATGAAAAACTTCGATTTGAGGGACCAAAATTAGAAATACTCATCCGATGGCCTCCGGTTTGTTCCAGCACGGTCGAGTCGATGAGTGTGACTTGTGGAAACTGACGGAGTTCAATTCGGACTCCCGGTTTGACCTCGAGGCTCCAAGTCGTCTTAACCAAGTTAGTTTAGTAAAAAATGAAAAACTTCGATTTGAGGGACCAAAATTAGAAATACTCATCCGATTGGCCTCCGGTTTGTTCCAGCACGGTCGGGCCGATGAGTGTGACTTGTGGAAAATGACGGAGTTCAATTCGGAATCTCGATTTGACCTCGACGCTCCAAGTCGTCTTAACCAAGTTAGTTTAGTTAAAAATGAAAAACTTCGGTTTGAGGGTCCAATGTTAGAAATACTCTTCCGATTGGCCTCCGGTTTGTTCCAGCACGGTCGGGTCGATGAGTGTGACTTGTGAAAAATGACAGAGTTCAATTCGGACTCCCGGTTTGACCTCGACGCTCCAAGTCGTCTTAACCAAGTTAGTTAGTTAAAAAATGAAAAACTTCGGTTTCAGGGTCCAAAATTAGGAATACTATCTAATTGGCCTCCGGTTTATTCCAGCACGGTCGGGTCGATGAGTGTGACTTGTGGAAACTGACGGAGTTCAATTCGGACTCCCGGTTTGACCTCGACGCTCAAGTCGTCTTAACCAAGTTAGTTTAGTTAAAAAATGAAAAACTTCGATTGAGGGACGAAAATTGAAATACTCATCTGATTGGCCTCCGGTTTGTTCCAGCACGGTCGGGCCGATGAGTGTGACTTGTGGAAACTGACGGAGTTCAATTCGGACTCCCGATTTGACCTCGACGCTCCAAGTCGTCTTAACCAAGTTAGTTTAGTTAAAAATGAAAAACTTCGGTTTGAGGGTCCAATGTTAGAAATACTCTTCCGATTGGCCTCCGGTTTGTTCCAGCACGGTCGGGCCGATGAGTGTGACTTGTGGAAACTGACATAGTTCAATTCGGACTCCCGGTTGACCGCGACGCGCCAAGTCGTCTTAACCAAGTTAGTTTAGTTAAAAAATGAAGAACTTCGGTTTCAGGGTCCAAAATTAGAAATACTCATCTAATTGACCTTCATTGCTTATAGTTTTATTTAATTTATACTTCTAAAATAAGTTATTGCTTATAATAGTATTTAATTTAACTTATTATTGTTATATATATTGTAGGTTCCTTCATCGGGTGGAGTGGGGGCACGAGGATGAAGACGAAGGCGAGGCATCATGATTTTCATTTCATTATTATTATTGTTGTAGACATTTTTATTATTGTTGTTGGCATTATATATTGTGATGTTGTGGATATTTGTATTCTTATTGTGGACATTTTATTATTCTGATGTTGTGGACATTTTATTATTGTTGTGTTGTGGATATTTTTATTATTGTTGATGTTGTCGACATTTTATTATTGTTTTGTTGGGATATTTTTATTATTTTTGTGTTGTAGATATTTTTATGGTGGACAATTATTATTGTTGTGGATATTATTTATTTTATTTAAGCAGGTTATTTTCCTAAAAATAATATATTTTAAAAAATATATTAAAAAATAGAGACGATTAGGGACCGAAATAATTCGGTCTCTATTCGGTCTAAATAGGGACCGAATTTATTCGGTCCCTATTCGGTCCCTATTTTAGGGACGAATGGGGACTGCATAAGTCGGTCCCTATTTTAGGGACCGAAATAAATCAGTCCCTATTCGGTCCCTAAAATAGGGACCG
Source organism: Colocasia esculenta (assembly GCA_014218235.1). Classification (NCBI taxonomy): domain Eukaryota; kingdom Viridiplantae; phylum Streptophyta; class Magnoliopsida; order Alismatales; family Araceae; genus Colocasia; species Colocasia esculenta. Next base: position 5,037 of record JACBKR010000374.1, read on the forward strand.
ACTTTATGCAGTCCCTATTCGGTCCTAAAAAAGGGACCGAATAGGGACTGATTTATTTCGGTCCCTAATAGGGACCGACTTTATGCAGTCCCCATTCGGTCCCTAAATAGGACCGAATAGGGACCGATTTATTTCGGTCCCTAAAATAGGGACCGACTTTATTCAGTCCCCATTCGGTCCCTAAAATAGGGACCGAATAGGGACCGATAAATTCGGTCCCTAAAATAGGGACGATTATTGGGTCCCTATTCGGTCTTATTTAGTGACCGAATAGGGATCGATTTAGTCGGTCACAGATTTGTGACCAGAATTTTTTGACCGACATATTCGGTCACTATTCGGTCCCTATTCGGTCTCTGAGATGTTTAGGGATCGAATAGAGACCGAATATTTCGGTCTCTATTTCTGATTTTTTCTTGTAGTGCAACCAATCAACGCGGCCTGCCTTATTCTCAACAGGAGAGAGACTTACCTCCCTCGGGGGGGGGGGGGGGGGAGAGAGAGATTGGTTGGTTTTATAGATGGAGTCTATATTGATATGATATTTAGAAGTTTTATCTTTATGTGACTAAAATAAATATACCATCCACCCTAATTTGGACATAATACTTGCTCCTTAAATAAAAGGTGCTAAATAATGTTTTGAAAACCAAATCGAATTAACGGTCCAATGTGTCCAGCGCCAGCAGTGACGCTCTGTCCTAATCCAGGCAGATTACTTTTCTCCTTAAATAAAAATTTAAGTGGTGTTTTAAAAAAAGAGACTAAGTCTCTGTTTGATCACTTTTAATATTGTCTAAAATATTTAATTTTTAAGATTTTAAATTGTTTGATAAAAATCTAAAAATTATGTTTTAATTAATCACTTAAATCTGAAAAATCACTTAATTTTTAAATTAAGAACAATCACTTTTTTTCAGATCTTTTGTCGGATCGGCCGTCGGCGGTGGTCACCGAAATCCGGACGCCACCGGCGGTCATCAGAATTCGGCCGGTGCCGGATTCCGATTACTCAATTTCAATTATTTTTTTTATACTGTTCTGGGTTTTGAACTCAAAACCTCTCTATTACAAGTGTAGCATCTTAACCACTACACTACAATTCAAGTGTTGTCTAAATTGATTATCAAACAACTCTTAAATATATCTGATATATATTAAGTTCTTTTAAAATTTTAAATTAGAGAATAGATGACAAATAAAATTTAAGATTTAAGTATTAAGTTTATCAAAACACACCTAACTTAGACTATACAATATATGTAAAGTGACCCACTCTAATGTAGATAGAGAATAGATGACAAATAAGATTTAAGATTATAGGGTGTTTGGTTACACTTAAAAAAAAACACTTTCTAACTAAAAATTATACTGTGTCAATTTTGACTGAAATTTTAAAATTGGAAAAAAAACTACTACTATCTGTTTGACAAAATTGACATAATTTTTAAAATTTATATAGACCTGTTTGGTAGATTCTTTTTGACTTTATTATTTTTTATAGTAAAAATAAGAAGCAAATTTTAAAAGGAGAGAGCTGGCGCCGGCGAGGGAAGGGGCAGAGCGTCGATGGAGTGGGTGGGGGTGGGGGGGGTGCTAGCGCCGTGGGGTGGGGAGGGTTGACGCGGGGAGGGGTGGGGCCAGAGCGCCGCGGGGTGGGGGTGGGGGGGGGGGGAGAGAGCGCCGGCGGGGTTCGCCATTCTCAGGGCCTTCTCCTCCACCCCCCCCCCCCGCCGCCGCCGCCGCCGGAAGAGGCTGAACCAGCCGCCGGAGAGGACCTACCCGAGGAGCCAGAGGAGGCGGTGGTGTGTCGCCTGAGGAGTTCAAGAAGATGTTTTCCGAGTTGCTTCTGCTCAACGGGGTGATCAACATCGGGGACCTGATCCCCTGGGCAGGATTCTTCGATCTTTAGGGAATGTCCGACGGATGAAGAGGTTAGCGAAGAGGCCGACCGTTTCCTGGAGCGCGTGCTCAAGGAGCACGAAGAGCGCCGACAGGTGAAGGGGCCGGAGTTCGTGCCGCAGGACGTTGTGGAAGTGCTTATCCAGCTGACGACCCTGGGCTCGACGTCAAGCTTACCAGGGACAACATCAGGCCTTAACACAAGACTTGGTGGTCGGCGCATGCAGCCGACAGCTCGCGATGGGGTGGGGGGGCTGACGGGGGGCGCGAGGGGGGGGGGGGGGGGGGGGGGGGGGGGGGGGGGGGGGGGCAGCGCGCCGGCGGGGTGAGGGGACGGTGCTGGCACCGTGGGGTGGATGCGGGGGCGAGAGTTCCTTCCGCCCAGCTAGCGATTGCGTGAAGACTGAGTTCCCAAAGGAGCGATCGCGTGACGAAGCCGTGCACTAGTCTTGAAAAAAAAAAGGTGGACACTTGTGTTTTTTTTTGGAAGAGATATATATAGGCATTGCAAGATTCTCTCCCTAAAATTAAATTAGGGTCTACCAAACATAACATCACTTGCTTCTCTTCCCTTTTTTAAAAAATGAGAGAAAAAGAGGTAAAAAACTATAATCAAACACCCTATTAAGTGTTAAGCTTTTCTCCTTAAACAAAGGTTGCTAAGCAGTCTTTTGAAAACTAAACCAAACCAGACGGTCCCGTTCCATTAACAAATAAGACATAAAAAAACGTACTTAATACACGAGGTTATCTCCATCGTAGGGTTTGGGAGATGCGACGATGCACACAGTTTTATCCCGACAAAATTGAGAAGTTGTCTTCAATTTTGAATCCGTGACCTCTAAAGTAGAGGTGTGCATAATTCGGTTTAACCCAAAAAATCGAATCAGACTGACCGATTTGAGTCAGTTTGAGAGACCTCATTAGTTCATTCGATTTTTCATTGTAAAACCGGGTTGAACCGAAACATACATAAAATTAATTAATAGTGCATAATATCACAATTGGTTGTTGGAGTCTCACAAGACCTCAAAAAAATCTTTTTTTTTAATCTTTTCGTTCAAATCAAACCGAACCAAACTAGTTCTACATATTCAATTTGATTTCGAGTTGGCTAAAAAAATGATTTAATCCGGACCTAACTGAACCGTGCACACCCTACCTCTAAGTCATGTGGAGATAACCTTACTGTTATTCCTACGCCCAGTTTTATTAAAAAAAAGACACACATGTATGTGTGTATATATATGTATATATACATATATTTATCCATGTCAGAGCAATATATTTTACTAATTAATAAGTACAAATATAGGCAATATTAACAATAGATGTGTTTGGTCAAACAAAACGGTCCAGTCCGACGACCGGTTTTAGATGTTTTGGTTCAAAACAGTTCTAATGGAAGGCTTCTCCGGTTCAAACGCTGGTCCGGTTTTCAAAACAGTACTGCTAACAACTGCGACAGCGGCCCATCTACTCCAATCTTCGCACGAGAGGCCAAAGTCTTGTGAAGGGCCGCGCAATGGTTGACCAAGAGCTCTAGCTTCAGCTCGGCAATTCTGACCCCACCAAGTTCTCTACACTTTAAGATGTTGGACTGGATTAATCTATCCAACGATGTTCTTCTCCTGCCATGCACACGTACCCCCTCGATCGTGGGTGTTTTGAGAATTTCGGCTATGGACCCGGTCAATTTAGGGTTGTGTGAAGATGTGAGGACTATTAAGTGTTGTGTTGAGGGAGGTGGGTCCCACATAAACTTTTGCAAATTAATTCTTCCTAGACAAAATATTGACATATGAAAATCCCCATGGGACTCTCACCGAAAGAAAAGTATTTAGATGTTGGTCAAGAATTTTATCAACCACTTCCTTCCTCTATCATAGAACCCTTCAGTGGTAAGTGTTCGATCATGGATGCTAGTGAATTAGATTGAATCGATCAACTCATGATATGATACCAACTAGAGTATATCGATTCGATACAGTACTCTAGTTCAATTTAATTTATATAAAAACCAAACACGATACAAATTAAGTATTGATCCGATACACCTAATCATGATTTTGAACATCCTAACGTCGAGCGGATCCGATTCGGGTCGTGCGTTCCGTGCAGAAATAAAGACCCTCTCAGTGTCAATAGAGGAGGTTGTGGGCCCCACATAAAAACTTTTGTCGATCTTTTTTTTTTTTTTTTTTGACAAATAAACTTTTACCGACCAAATCCAGCTCGGGAACTTGGAAATTTTTTCACAAGAAGATCGATGCCCAAAGATAAGTTGCTCTCCGGACTGATCGACTTCCTCCATCTCATGTATTTTTAAGAACGTTGGGCGGGTAAAGCGACAAGGTTGACCAAGAAAACTGTCTTTGTCTGACCAATGACCAATTGGGCCCACTAGAGAAAGACTCATCTTTCTCTATTAATGGGCCGGATTAGATGGCTTTATACTGTGGCAATGGGCAAGTATCTAAAACTAGACGGCCCATCTCACCGTAGCGTGCCATCTCACCAACACGCCACCGCATCTACTTTTTATTTTGTATAAATACCCTCGCCCGTCCAGGGGGAGCGGGGAGCGCTCCCTAGCTAGCTGGCTAGTCTTCCATGTCCGTGGCGATGGAGTGGGGCGGAGACGCGAAGCTCGGCCGGCAACGCTCCTGCGCGTGCCCGCCGGAGGCGCTCGACTTCGGCGGCTGGTGCAGCCGGAGCGGCCGCCGCAGGAGCCTCGGCCTCGGCCTCGGCCGCCGCTGCGCCGACGGCCTCTACGACGACGAGGAGGGGGACGAGCTGGCGCCGCTGGAGTACTGCGCGGCGGGGGCGCGGCCGAGCAGGCCCGGGTGGCGCGGCCTTTGGCGGAGGATCGTGAAGGGGAAGAGGAGGATCTTCGGGGAGGCGGCGGCGGCGGCGAGGGTGCCGTATGACCCGTTCACGTACGCGCAGAACTTCGAGGAGCAGGGAGCGATGCCGTGGGTGGAGCCGGAGAACCTGTCCAGGTCCTTCTCCGCCCGGTTCGCCAACCCTTCTGGGCTCCTGAGGAGGTTCGCGTGATCGCCATATGGCGGAAGGATGGGGAGAGGAAGACGCGAAGAAGAAGAACTCCTCTGGGTTTGCGTGATCATATCGTCTTCTTCTCCTTCTTCCTCCATCTTGCAGTTTGGGAGCAAAGTTTAGGGTTTGAGCTGTTCATACTTCTGCAAGTGGTTTCGGATTTGGCTTGCTGGATCCTCTACTCTCCTCTCTCTCTCAGTACTGTTTTGTGTTTATTTGATCAGAGTGATCAGCCTCCTCGATACCTCTATTTCGATGTGTAATATCGGAGATGCAAGAGCTAAACTTTTCGATATGAAGTTGTACACACCAATAAAACAAAGCAGCTAATTTTTCTCATCTTACTTGATTTTGTCGGAACTGGTGTGAATCATGGTCAGATATATGTCCATGGGACGGCCTTTCGATCGACTCTATATTTATTAAAACAATTAGGTACACATTAACATCATGCATAAGATAGATAGATGGATATATATACAATATTTCTTAGGTTATATTTAATATTTGGATAGATTGGAGATAAAGTAAGATTATCTCTAAAATTTTAAGAATATTTTAAAAATTTTAAAGATAATCTCACTCTATCTCCAATCTATTTAAATATCAAATATAGTTTTAGAATATCTATGGATCTTTATTGTTCCCCTTAAATAAGAGATCTACATAATCTTATATCTCACCCCAACCTAAATGTGTGGTCCATTTAAGATTTGTACGTAGCTTTCAAAGAAAGACAGCATTGGGTTACATGTCTTGACATGGCGTGTGAAATTGAAAGCTCGTGGCTTCTGCTTTGCTGCTGCTAGCTGCTTCTCAGGAACTGTGATTGTGAAAGTTCTAGCTGCTTCACATCACTGGTTTCCGTTATATCTTCCGGTGGGTCGTGTGATTGCATGAACTTATATGCTCTTCATTTTTGTAATAATATTGCAAATGGATCCCACAGGGTCATGTGCATGATCATATCCATCAAAACTCCACATGGGCCCATGAGGGTTAATTGTGTACCCTTCGATGCTTAATTCTAGCTTAATTAATTAAGATGCTCTTTTCCCTGCAAATGGCCAAGAAATTAAGTTTGCTTCAATTAAATGGACAAGCACCACATGGCGACATATACCCTTTTCTTTGTCTGTATGTTCTCCCTGCACCCATAGTCCTAGTTTTTAGTAACGTGATCTGTTGGGCACTTTCTAGCTAGTAGTTTTGTAGAGTGCCCACAGCTGCCCATCCATCCACCGTGCATGGTGTCAACGAGAGTGTGCCCCTTTTTCATTGTTTCCTTCTCCCTTCATGCTCAAATGGGTAGAAAGGAGGTATGAACACGTGTGCTTTGTTCTTTTGACCAAGCCCATGCATGTTTTGGAGGTAGCTAGGGGAGCTGCTTTCAAAGATTACTTCAGAAAGTTTTGGTAGAAACATGTAAAGAAGAGAAGATTAATAAAGGTCGAACCAGGGGGAGAAAAAGGTTGGTCCAAAAGGGAGAAGGTGAAGAAGGGACCGGCATGAATGGCAGCTTGCTGCAAGCCACAAGAAATTCTTACAGCATCTGTGAGGGGGTCTAATGTCATGCTTGGAGTTGGGGTAATTTTCTTTATCGAACACGTAGAAAACTTTGGCACATTCAGATGTAATTATTTCTAACAGATGATACCCATATATAAACCCTCTTTGGTCAGAGGAGTTTAACTCAGAGTTTACCCAAGGTTAACTCAGAGTTAACCAAAAGATGCTTTTGGCGATGTATTGATCTTAACTGGGACTAATTAATTAAAGGTGGTTGAGGTAGTGTTAGCTTTGAGTTAATCTTGGCTACACCTAACCCATCTCTTACCCTTGATTAAGGATGAGCATGGCACGATCTGGAGGGCCGCGCCCCTCCCACAGTGCGCTATGTGGAGGGGCGCGCTCCATATGTATTTAATATATATTATTTTTACCTAAAATAATATATATAATAATCATATAATGCACATAAATGAATTATTTGTGTACATTTTTATATTATTTTGTATATTTATTTTGTGTTATTTGTGTCCACTAATCACCGTTTATGTGTTTTGTGCATCTATTTGTATGTATTATTTTAGGTAAAAATAAAAATAAAAAAATAGTACATTAAATATATCTGGGTCACGTTTTCTCCACATAATTTACTGTGGAAGGAGTGTGGCCTCTCCAGAACACGTTATGCTCTCGGCTAATTGGAAGCTTAGTATTTCTCATTAAGGATACCTACTAATACTCTACCCGTACGTTTAACCGCAATCATGTGTCCTTTTTTTTCATTCATAGAACACCACCTCTCTTTCATGTCCTTGTGCAGCTAGCCTGATTCCCTCCATGGAAGGTGCACTATTAGAAGCCCTCTTTTTGGATTCCCTCCATGTATACATGTTGCTCCATTTGCCTCCTATCCCATGCATCTCCCCATGAAGCCCTCTCGCATCGCAGAAACCTAAGCTTCTTCGTTCCCCTCCCTCCCTCATGTCGTTTACCAGCAAAGCCCCTCCCGTGTGCACTATGGATTTCCTTCACCTTCAGGATGAGGAGAAATACTTGTTGTCCAAATAAAAATGTCCGGATAAAAGTGCCAGTACATAGACATGCACATGTAGGGATTCATCTGCATGTGTCTATAGACACAAATACAAGCACTTCTTTTTACCGAATAACAAGTATTTCTCCACAGCGAGATGATGTCAATTTCCCTTAAAGCAAAAGTCCCTCCTTAGTGATGCGACTACTATCTTACTTCCCTCTCCTCCATGGATGGGATGTGACGAGATATATCCCTACCTAGATTTTGATATGCCAAAGTGGTTGTGAAATCTCCCATAATTCCCCTCCCGCGATTGACTTCTATTAGGTTGTCAACGGGTAGGATAGTTGAGTTTGACTTAGGTCCAACTCATCAATAAAAAATCTAAATCAGGTCAAAATTAAAGTTATGTCACATCGAGCTGAGCAAGGGCCGACATTTTTACAAAAATATAGTCAGACTAAGTTCTATTCTGTTCAAATATTTAAATAAAAAATAAATTATAAAAAATATATTTAATAATATAAAATTTATAATTTCACTCAATTAATAAGAGTTTTGATGTTTATTACTTAATTTGTTTGAAAAAATAGTTTTTTAATTTTTAAACAAGTAGAATAACATAATTTTAACTAAATAAATTTTAACATTTGAAAAGAGAAAGAAGAAAAGAGAATGGATCAGACTAGTCTGTCAACAAAATTCAAAGCCCAAGTCTGGTTTGTGGGTCTAGTCAAGCTGAATTTTGTAAGTTCGACTAAAAATTCACGGGCGAAAAAGAGTCTTACAATTTGACCTAAAATCGGGTTAGACCTGCAGACCTATCAACGGCCTATTGATAGCCCTAACTTCTACCAAGCTATTTTCCAATACAGAATCCTTGTGGCTTATATAAGATGCATGTCAATTGCCATTACCGAGGGGATTTAGTTTTACCATGTTGTTTTTGCGTTATGTGATCATTAGTGTTTAGGATCTTTTTTGAGTTTAAATAGAGCATGACTTTTCAACACCCATATAGTTAATGCTAATGATTGCTTCATGTAGAACTTATGTTGGATGATTTATTTAGGATGAGTCTGTGTTTATCATTGGCCATTTGTGATAGTTCGGGTATTTGCAAAGGTGGATCATGATCAGGACCGAAACGTAAGAATCTAAAATTCCCCTTTTGTACTGACGGAACTCCCTCTTGCGATGACATGGCCGCAAACTATGATGGAACAATGATAGACGGTGAGTTTATAAATTAAAAATAAATGATAAAGGTTTAGTTCATTTTCATATTGCATTTAAAGTGTAATATGACTAAGCACTCATCCATGTGGCACCTAATCATTGGGTTGCCACTTTATCACCCTCATGTGAGTGGTGCCACATGAGATGAGTGTCTAGTCATATTACACTCAAGTGTAATAGAAAAGTGCACTAAATCTTTCTCAAAATAAATACAAACTGTAGATTTAGATTGAATGGACATTTGATAACAATTTAGACTCATAAATATTAATTATTTTAGACTTAAAATAGGACAAATTAATTAAGAGTCCCTAATAGATATTTGACTTATTTTCTAGTCCCTGATAGAGCTGTAACTCATTACAACAAGTGTTATCTTCTGTTACAGTACATATTAAATCATATTACAGTAAGGACCTTCTTATTACAGTTAGAGACTTCTAATTAATTTCTCCCTTAAAATAATATTTTTAGATTTTAAAAAAATATAATTAAATTTTAATAATAAATTTGAACTCATAAATACTAACTTTTGAATAATAAAATACTATTTTAAGGTTTTTAAAATATCGATCAGACTTTATTAGGGGCTTTCGACCAAAAAAATGGTTACTTTTGGCCGTTAGGACCAACTATTGTCGGTCATTGCCGGTTGCCGTCCGATGTTCATATGGCGCTCTACTGATTGTTACATGCATGTTAGCGTTCAGTAAATATTACTAAAAACTAAAAACAAATTTTTGATTAAAACTTTCGTCAAACTTGCTTCTAATTAAGGTAACAGTTGAATAAGACTAGCCAGTTGATAATTACTCTTTATCAATGTTTTATGGATATCTCCTGTTCCCCCGGAGATCTTTGAGACAACAAAGATATACCTATATTTATATTTATATGAGAAATATTTAGTGCCATCTAAAAAGGATAACAAAGATAATGTAAGTAGATTGTTCTCCAAAGAATTTTATTGATTGAAAGTTGGATAATATTTTTGCTCACTCTTTACAACTAATAAAATTATTTAGAGAGTAATTATTTATATTTTTTATGGATAAATTAATTAGAAGTCTCTATCAAATTTGATTTATTTTTAGTCCATGATAAAACTGTAACTCATTACAATAAGTGTCATTCTTTGTTATAATATATGTTAAGTCTTATTATAGAAAATACTTTTTATTTTACAATCAGAGACTATTAATTAATTTATCCTATTTTTATTACATTTCTTAGATGACACTAAATTTTCTCTACTTATATATATATATCTATATTATATATATATATATATATAGAGAGAGAGAGAGAGAGAGAGAGAGAAGAGAGAGAGAGAGAAGTGCGGCGATGCGACTCCGTCGCAACTTAACAGGCACTGTTGGATTGTCATCCAACGGCGCGCATATATATATATATATATATATATATATATATGTATATATGACCACTGGCAGAAGGTGGTCACGATGAGAGGAGATATAGTGCTTGCCATCGCTACTGGTGAACATGTATGTTGATGAGGTTTGATTGCCTGCACAGATGTCCATGTGAACCTCTCCTTGGATGCCTTTGAACTCAAACACAAGCACCAGCTAGCACCAGCACAAGAGAACGGGAGAGAGGAGGATGACCTCTGGCCCCGGCTGGGAGAACCCGCAGCAGATCAATAATGGACTCGTGCGAATTGACTCGATCGTATCACACGACCTTGCCCAACATGCATGCATGGGAGGAAACAGTGTAGCCGTCTGATTTTTTTATAGAAAATAAACATGAAAAATATCATTTTTGATTATGTGTGTTCATGTGACTAATTAGGGTTGACCTTGGTCGGAAGTTTGAACTCGAATACTGTGCCAAGAATATTGGTTCACATTATTTGTTCACCAATCGATATGGAACTTCAACTGATCAAGAATATAACGTTGTCAGTTGAAGTTCAGTATGAACTTCATATATGATGAAGTGAAACTTCAGATATGATGAATTTAACTTTTTATATGCCAAAGTAAGACTTCTGATGACGAAATAACAGTTCAATGCAAATTTTTTGAAGCGATTTAAATGATTTTATATCTGGACATAAATTATCATAAAAATATTATTAAAATATCCATGAGAATTGATATTAATTTATATAAAAATTTTATGAGTTTTAATTATCACTAAAATATAGAAAAAAATAATATTAATATATTAAAAATATTTATGAGTTTAATATCATCAAAATATAGAGATAAATATGTGTGAGCAGTTTAACAAATTTGCAACATCAAGATGAGTGTGTGTATGTAATTCATGTGATATTACTTACCCAAAAGATAGTAATTAATATTGGACCGAATTACATGCACACTTGTGATAGTAACTATGTGACAATTATTATTATTCCTTATGGATGATAAGTTGGTCCAAAGAAAAGTTTATTGTTTGATAGAATTTGTTGTCAATATTTGACTATTATTACACATAGAGTATCACTTAAAAGTTAATATTTTGGTCCAAAGACTAAATATGACTAAATGTTAACGTTGTGTTAGATATCTTGTGATGATTTGTACCATTATTTAAATTTTATTTCAGCATGATAAGACACTAATTATTTGAGCTTTTGTTTTTTTATATCCTGTTTAGTTGCAAGTTTCGCTATTAATATTTCTGTCATATTAATTGGATCCCCATCCTTAATGGCACCAACTTCAAGACATGGAAAGAACATTATGATTGTTCTCAATGTCATGGATCTAGACCTTGCATTAAGGCCTGTTTGAACGACTTGCTAATCTTATGGCTTCTAGGGCTTCGGAGGATAAGAGAGACATGGAAAAGTGGGACCGTTCAAATTGCATGAGTCTTATGATCATGAGTGTGCTATTCCAAAAACTTTTTGGAGCACCATGTCTGAAGAAATTACCACAACCAAAGATTATCCTAAGAAAATTGAGAAAATGTTTGACAAGAATGAAAATGTTGAAACAAGTACACTTTTGACAAATCTAATTTCCATGAGACACAAAGAAAAGGGAAACATAATAGAGTACATCATGGAGATGTCTCATCTTGCTTTAAAATTGAAAGCACTTAAGTTAGAATTATCTAATGATTTACTTGTGTAAAGAGGTCATCTCACATTGTGCGCAAACTGAAGCATGAGAAGATTGAGAGTGCTCATTTGGACACAACCTCGAAGGATAAGAACGAGAACAAGAAAAGGATAAGAACGAGAACAAGAAAAGAAAAAAGGGTAAGGAATTAAGCTATAGGTGAGCCACTATAAAAAAAAAAAACAACAGAAGAAACATGATGTAGAATCTATTTGTTTCATTTGCAAATTTGGTGGAAGAATGAATTGCACCAAGTATCACACTTGGCAGGGTTGCCTCCACTGTTGACAGCCAAATGATGGTGAACAAACTTGATGATGAGCTAGTTCTGCCAAGTACGTAGATCGAGTTGTGTGGTAGAGAATTTCTTGATCTAACTATTTTTGAACTTGTTTCATGGATGATATGTAGACTCTGGAGTCGCAGTGAAGTCAATTAGAAACTTGAAGGGCAAGAGACCTCGATAGGGGGAGATTTCTTAAGAATTGTATAAATTCTGTTTTGAGCTTAATTTGTTCTGTTTGTAATAAGAACAATATCTATGTGTGTGATCTTGGCACTACGGTGCTAAGTGGAGTTGGCACACTCGAGGGTGTGTGGTTAATCCTCACTCACTGCACGTGGTGCACTATGACCACACAAAATTATTGTTGTTCCTATATGGTTTGCTCATTGTCCTCTATAGTCTATCCCCATTCATCACAGCATCACTGAATTCTTGTTTGGTTGTTCACACTCAACAAAGTGTTTTGAACTGTTTTTAAACTTGTAAGCAACATTGATTTCAGATCTACATATAAGTGTTTGGTCTTCGAATTGTATTGAGTTGCATTTAATATTTATGTGAAATTGTATTGGTGATAAATTTTTGTTGCAAATCAATTCAAACCCCCTTCTTGATTTGCCATTTCTCCGGCCAACAATACATCCATGTAGGTGATGAAAATCAGTGGAAGTTGAGGTTATAGGTACTTTTAGGTTATTATTAAAGACTTATTGTTATTTTGATTTACACGAGTCCTATATTGTACCATAGTTTTAGACAGAATTTGGCATCCTATTTTAGAGAGAAATCGGTTATTTTTGTTTATTAGAAATAGCAAATTTAGTCTTTATCAAGATTCAAATCTCGTTGGTATCGGTTCTTTATCTTTTAATAATAGCCATTATTTGCTTGATATTATCGTCTCATTTAAAGAAACCTTGCATATAATTCACGTGGTACTAAATTAAAATTAACCATTAATGAGAATTCTACTTCATTATGGCCCAGAGATTATATATTTCACATCTCTAAACAGAGAATTGAGAGACTTTGTATTAAAATATTTTCGAACCCCTTGATTTTAAGGATTTTGACATTTGTCAAATTGTATAAAAGGGTAACACACAAACATAGGGAGAATAGATGCCAATAGGACTTTGGACGTCTCAGAATTGATACATATGAATATTTGTGGGCCATTTATTACGGCTTCTTAGTCAACAATATTTTATTATATTCATAGACGATTATTCACGATATGTACTTGTATCTCATTCATGTGAAGTCCCAGTCACTGGATGTGTTCAAGAAGTATAAGCTAGGTTGCAGTTGAACCAACTCAGCAAAAGAATTAAAGTTGTCAAATCTGACAGTGTTGGAGAATACTATGGTAGATATGATAGATCAGGTGAACAATGTCCATGACCATTTGCTATATTCCTAAGGAAGAGTGTTAAGCAAATACTCATAGCATTTTCCCCTATGGCAGCAAAGTTTATAGCATCTTACGAGGCATCCAACCATGGATATAATTACAGAATTTTGTCACTGGGTTGCAAATTGTAGATGCAATCAAAAGACCACTTAGATATTTTATGACAATGAGTCAGTAGTATTGTATTCTAACGACAATAGGAGCTCCATGAAATCTAAGCACATTAACATTAAGTTCCCAGTTGTTAAAGAAAGGGTTCAGAATGGTAAGGTGTCTATAGAGCATATTGGGACAAACTGCATGTCATAGATCTATTTACTAAGGGATTGTCACCCAAAGTCTTTCATGAACACATTGCTCCTATGGGTGTCATATCTCTTAAGGATTTATTATTTTAGTGGGAGTTTGTATTTGAATGCTTTTTAGTTATAGACATATTTCAAGGACTTTTGGTAGAATAAAGTCTATATATATTTTGTTTTCATTCCGAATGTATTTGGTTGATCTCACTAAAAAATAAAGTTAGACCAATTGAAAATAGATATGATTGAATCGCATTGCATAATTTCCATGCTACACATCCATACTCGATCTATGTCATTCGTTATATTAATTATGTGATCATTGATAGGTTTAGTTACATTCATGTAACAAAGACCTCCTTTAGTCCTATATTGATATGATTGATTAACCGGAATTGATTGATATCCCTTTGGTAATGATAACAAATTTGTTAAGCTCATAAAAGCTATGTTATGATATACGATTATAAGGTGTTATATATGTGGCTTAAGTGGAAGATTGTTAGATTTAATCTAATTATGGGTATACATATGTATATAATAATTATATATTATAAGCTATCATAAGATTTATCCCTATTAATGTGATTAATTAAATATTATATTATTTGGGAGTTTAGGCATCTAAAAATTAAGGTATGGGCCAAATCAAATGAATGGTCTCTTCTTTGACATCCCATCTCAGAGAAGACCGAGATAACATTCCTAGTGTTTTGCGATTGTGTAGAAGCCATCTTGTTTCTCCGTTGGGGCATGGATCCTCTTCTAAAGGCTTATTTACAGATTTGGAGGAACGAGATCTCCCTACTCCCATTCCATGGATCCAAGTTAGGGGTGTAAACCGAATCCAATATTTCGATATTTCGACTTGATTTCGATAAAAAATTATCGGGTTCGGAATTGAAAAATGATACCGATAATTTATTCGGAATCGGTATCGAATATTCCGATAAACTATCGAAATCGGAATTGAAAAATAATCAGAATCGGACTCGGTATCGGTTTTCCGATAAATTACCATATGCTCAAAAGATAAAACATGGTAAACACTTTAGCTTATCAGAATTTCGATTTCGATAATGTTATCGGAATCAGAACGGAATCGAATTAACCATTCCGATTTTATAAAAATCGAAACTATATTTCGGTTATCGGAATCGGAATCAAAATCTGTGTTTCAGATTTCAAACCCGATCCGTTTGTAGCCCTAATCCAAGTACATTTTCGAATAAATTTTAGACTTCGCTCTGGACGAACATCACTATCTTACGACAATGATGGAATTCTTTTTCAACACTTATACCTTAAGAGAGAAAAGTTTTATGCCCTAGAACATTGAATGGGTCTGCTTCATACCTGAAAGAGAGAAGCTTATGCTTGTATTATTGGGATAGGTGATACTTAATGTGACTGTTGCTCTACCATCTACCTCAAATATATGTAGGTAGGGTCTACAGACATCACATTATTATAGGCTCCACTTATTTGTGTCTAAGATAGATGGAAGCCACCCGCATCTTTTACTTGAAAATAGGGAGAGAAGAGTTGGACATGCCAGCAATGATTTATGCACCTTGTCACTTTTTTTGTTTGTCCCACTAATTTGGAGACATTTGACTACAAGATAGTTCAGAATAATATATATATATATATATATATATATATATATATATGTAGACATAAATTATACATGTATATATCTATGCATATATAAATATGAATATATCAATAATACTACATGACTACCTTGACTCAGGTTGGACTAAGGTGCCATTTGGAAGAACCTTTTGAACCGATTTTAGAAAAAAATCTGTGACACCTCTCATAGTGTTATCAAATGTTAGCTAGCAAGTCCTTCAAGATTGCATGAAGGAAATGAGACGCGGGCACCTAGTTGCGGTGTGTCGCATGGAGGAGATGTCTCCTCTCCCTCCCAACTAAGTTATTTACGTTCGGTTCGGTTCATTTGGATCTCTTTTTTTAGGAAACCGAACCGAACGAAAATAAAGAAAAATCTTCTAATACACAGGTGCGGGGCGGTCCTGGGTTTAAAACAAAAAAAACTTTCTAATACAGGTGCGGGGCGGTCCTGGGTTTCGACCCCAAGACCGCCCCAATATAAATCAGCGCGCCAGGCCCTTTTATGTTATATTTATTATTTCAATATATTTATTATATATTTTGGTTCATTCGATTTCACTATGTAAAATCGAACTGAACCATGAGATTTCTCAATTCGAATCGAACCGAACCGAATTGACCGGTTCGGTTCGATTTTTTCGGTTTGAACCGAATTATGAACAGCCCTACTCCCAATCTCTTCTGATTGAGATGTGCACTAACATCAATTTTTGCATGAAAAATATTTTGATCGCTAAAGAGGGTGATAGAGAAAAATTATCTCTCTCTCTCTTCAAAAGCGGATTTCATGCTACTTTTTGAACAACCCAATGCAATTTCTGCAGCTAATCTCCAGCGTGCCCCGAGGAAGGTGTCATTTTTGCAGTGATTTTTAATACTTGCTGGATAAAACTTGTAGGTAATACAGTAAAATAACTCGAACTTCTTTAATATATTGGCCTTGCTACCCCAAATGAAAACTGGGTTTGAAACCCATCATGACAAGCTGCATTAGTGTCTAACTCATTTTAAAATCGGATTCACATAAAACCGTCTTTTGGGACCTTAGTCCCAACGCCACCTAAGTTCCGAGGGATTCTATTTGATTGGGCAAAAAGTCTAAGAATAGGTTTTTTCTTAGGTTTTGACCATGCAAATTTTTTAGGCCTTGCTTTTAAGGTCTGGCCCAATTAATTAACCTATCTATTGATAATCATATTCCCTTTATGTCGAACCATCATATCAGCTTCCAATCGGCAAGGAGGTCTAGCAGAATCTGTAAAGTCTCTTTATTGATACAATTCGAAGTTGTAACTAATGGACAAGCTCCAATATTATCTTAAAATTTAGACATTTTGTACCATTTGATAATATAAGTTATCTATGGATAAATTATTCACGGATAAGATATCTTTGCTCATGAATTTTTTGATATTAAGTTATTAGGACTCTGAAAAAGGTGAGATATAATTATTAAGATTTATTATAATTATTGATGATAAAGTTTTCATAAAACTATATCTGTTATCAAATAACTTTTGAGTTATCGATAGCTAATAATTGATAGTTACGAGGATTTATTATGTCTATTAATATATATATATAATATAAAAATTAGTTAGAAGTCTTTATCAATATTTGACTTTTTTTTTATTTTTGACAGAGTTATAATTCATTATAATAAAGAATATCTTTTATTAAATTCTGTTAAAATAAACACTTTCCCTATTCCAGTCACGTATTGATAATTGAGGATCCCGGTTGTGTCGATCGGTTAGAACTTTTACTTAAAGCAGGAGGTCCTGAGTTCGATTCTTAGGGGGGCTTACCTGATTTACATGCAATCTTCGATGTGTGTAAATTCAGAGTTTTTTCTCCGGTCAAGTGGGGTAAAGACAAACGGATATACAAAAGTAGAAGCTGCCAAGTCTTAATCTTGGAGTTCACGAACACCAATCCATGAACCCACAAAACCACACGGGACGAGATTTCCTCGTTATATATAAAAAAAAAACGTATTGATAATTATTTTATCCATCTATAATATATATATACATTTATATGTGTGTGTATGTCGACATAGAAAAAATGCAAACCTAAGCTTCTGGCGTGGGACCCAATTCTTAAAAATATTTCTAGTGTTTAGTTTCATTAATTTCTAATTGAGGTTAATAATCAATTTTGAAGATTATAAATTATGGAGAAAGATTATAAGAACTGGGAACAAAAAAAAAAGAAAAATCTTGTCCAACTCGGTTCTCCAGAATCTCCACGGAAACTGAGCGGTCCGAGCCGCCACGCCGCTTCGGAGATCGAATCGCGCCGAGTCGAAGGCCGCCCCCCGCCTCACACAAACGCGGTGGCGACCCGCCATTAGAAAGGCGGTCTGGAGGTATCATCGGCTTCCCGCGAGCTCCCTGGCGCCACCGCCGCCGGCGCCATCGCCTCCTTTCCAAAACCCATATAAACAATTTCTTCGATCTCTCCCTCCTCATCTCTCTTCTCGATCCTCTTGTGCTCCCTTCTCCGTTCGGCGGCTTCCCCTTTGATCTTCTCGTCCGGTACAACTCCAAGTTTTATCTTCCTCGGGTGGGAACAGGGGAGGCGGCGGAAGGCTGTGGCCGATCGGGGGCAGGATGGAGGTATTGCACACCAGGAAACGCCTCGGCTCGGCTGGACGTCGGCCCGACTGAAGCACAGGTGTGTGCTCTGCTTTTCTTTCTTTGCTGTTAGGGTTAGGGTTTGGTTCCGCAGGTAATCCTGGATGATGGGTGCTTGGGGTGGGGTGGGGGGAGTTCGTACTTTCTTTGTTGTTGATGGGTCGGATGGATTGGCGTAGGCCGTTGCGGACGACGCTGCTTTGGCTGCAGCGGGGTCTCCGTCGCCGCCGTTGAGGGAGGACGATAGGGAGGGCCACTACGTATATGACGTCGGCGAGAATCTCACTTCACGATGTAAGATCTCTTTGCTGTTTCGTTAAGTTTTGGATCCTAGCTACTGGTCCATGTCGAAAACCAGGGAAAAGGCTTATTCTTTCTCTGTTGATATAGTTCTTCGTTATTGCTTTAAGATGTTTCGGTCTATTTCTTGTCAAGAAGTTTACTCTATTTACGTATTTGAAAGAAATATGCATCTTTTCCTCTAGGGAAGTTTAGTCTTCTCGGCCTGTAGCTTGTCTTGTTAACTATCGTATTCTCTAACTACGTACCATATTGCAACACTAGCTGTATGCTTACTTCAAGGCATTTCTGTTTATCTTCCTACTCCTTCCTAGAAGCGGGTCCCTTG
Source organism: Colocasia esculenta (assembly GCA_014218235.1). Classification (NCBI taxonomy): domain Eukaryota; kingdom Viridiplantae; phylum Streptophyta; class Magnoliopsida; order Alismatales; family Araceae; genus Colocasia; species Colocasia esculenta. The sequence continues at coordinate 23,791 of JACBKR010000374.1, forward strand.
CTCCAGCATCAAGTCATCCATAGACACAGTTCAGGAACCTGAGCAATGACAAATCATTTGGTATTGGTCCTATTGGATGAATCATTAAAATAGTTGCAATTGCATCGTCGTTGTCATCATCTTAGTAAGTGTTATCCTTCAGATCCAATAGGATTCAACTCTCTGTGATTTTTTCAAAGAGCTGCCGTACGCAGCATCAACTTTCTATAGAGTGAATAAAGAGTATGTTCAAGATAACTTTTGTCTTGCTTCACCCGTTAATAATAAGGAATTTGCCTTCTTGGTTACTGTTCAAGCTCATAAAACTACAGATGAATCCTTAAAGGTTCCCCTGGATACATGATTTCCAGGATGCAAGCTTAGTATGAGGTTAAGACTGATCAATTGAAAATTTGAAATTATCCAAAATGTTTTAAGGTTAAATGAAGTGTCAGTGCAGCAATTGAACAAAAGATCTCATAGTTTGAGAAAATTTGGAGTTCTTATTTTGAAATAAAATATTATTCGTGTATGCAACTGCCTAGTTGGCGAGATGGATGCCTCACCACCAAGGTGGTTGTTTTCCTCAGTTTTTAAGGTTCCAGTCAAATAAAAACCATTGCATCTCAGCAGTTTATACAATCAAATTTTGTTAGTATCATGTCATCACTTACAAAATTTCTTTCTCCATTACCATTTTAAAAATTGCTCACACTATATTACTGACGGAACCATGCAGATAAAATACTTAGCAAGATGGGGGAAGGTGCATTGCTGCTCTCTCAATGTTGTTTGGTCCTTTTATCTTGATTTGTTTGGGATCCCATCAGCAAGCATTAGCACTGCAGGAACATTTGGTCGTGTTTTGGAGTGTTGGGACCGTGAAAAACGTGAGCATGTAGCAATAAAGGTGGTGCGGAGCATGCGGAAATACCGTTATGCGGCAATGATTGAGATTAATGTCCTCAATAGTCTTGCAAAAAATGACAAAGGCAGGTTATGGTATGTGCCGCTATTTCATAAGGGTGTTGCTTGTTTATTGCAATTGAATTGGGTCATTCTCTCCACTGAATGAGTGTTTCATGTCTCTGTCTGCACAGCTGTGTACAGATCCAGAACTGGTTTGACCACCGAAACCATATATGCATTGTAAGTATATGTTGGTTTTTATTTTTATTTTTTCTCTTTGTTTTGCTTCCTGTATTTTCATGGTATTTCTTTCTTCTAACTGCACCATGGAACCTGTTAAACCAAAAAAAAAGGCAACTCTTACATAGTTGCTGATGCATTTCTGGGATGTTAATTGGTAGTATCACATTTTCTTGGAATATGTTTATGGCTTCTGGAAACTAAGGCTTTGTTCAGCTAAAGTGGATCCCTTTGTCTTGTTGGGATGATCTGTTACCAATGGTCTGAATAGTGCTGCAGGAACCATGCTGGCATTCATGTTATTTTGGAGATGAATAAAAGGATAATTTCCCTTTCATTTGATATATGCCTGTGGAGTTCATTTTCAAAACTGGAAACTAAGTATTGAACAGTTTCTTTTGATGAATTTCAATGGTGTTCCCAGGTGTTTGAGAAGCTTGGACCGAGCTTATTTGATTTCTTAAAGAGAAATAATATTGTCCATTTCCTGTGGATCTTGTCCGAGAGTTTGGGCGTCAGCTTTTGGAATCTGTGGCATGTGTGTGGATTATCCATTGGCCTCTTTTGATTCCCTTCTGTTTATATCCTCCCTGTCTGATCTGACAATCTCCTTCTTCATCTGTTTTCATGGTGAAGAGGACATGACATTGTTTTCTTTGTTTGTCTCTGCTTAACATAGATATGCATGATTTACGCCTAGTTCACACTGATTGAAGCCAGAAAACATACTTCTTGTGTCATCTGAATATGTAAAAGTTCCAAGCCGCAAGTATAGTCATCAATAATGTTTTAAAAATGTATTTTTGTATCAGGTTTTTGGACTCAGCAGTTGTCTTGAATGAATTCTTGGACATTATACAGAGAAATTTGCAGGGTGAGATGCATTTTAGGTGCTTGCCAAAGTCAAGTGCCATAAAGCTGATTGATTTTGGTAGTACTGCCTTTGAAAATCAGGATCGTAGCTCCATTGTTTCAACGAGGCATTACAGAGCACCAGAGATAATTTTAGGTAAAATAGTCTTTTTAGAAGATTAAGTATTGATTCAACTCCATTTCATCTGAGGGATGGTGGTCCCAGCCAAGACTTTTTTAGTATGAAACAATTTCAAAATAACCAAACATGACCTTCTAGTTCTAACCGAAATAGGACTTCATTTGCTTGTTCCCATGTACTGTGCTTTCCTAAGAGGCATCAATTATTGTTGGACATGATCTGGCTATTTGCTTACCCTCTTTCTTGGTTATCCAATATCCATCTTTTAAAAAATCTCATGAGTGTCCTATATAGAGAACAAAGTATTCCTTTTAAATTAAAATGTTCTTATGGACTCCCATCTAATGCAATTATCAGCCAAGCTCATCTACTGACTACTTTTATAACTTCTGTATCTAATTCAAATATTCTTCTAGCCTCCCCTTCAAGACAACCATTGTGTATGTTCTTTTGATGGCTTTATATCTGTTTGTGGAAGGTGTGGTGGTTTTTTCTTTTAAAAAATCATTGTCTCCTGTCGTTTCTTCAGTTTCTCAGTTTCTTTTAAGTTTTCTGTTGTGTAGGATTCTAAACAATGTTCGTCTTGCTCAAAAGTTGTGAACTTTTCTGTACTTTCTTTTGTCCTTCTTAGTGTGAACTGTATCTGGCATCATGTGTTTGACCTGAGGGCTCATTGTCATTATTGAATGTTGATTTCAGGTCTAGGATGGGACTATCCTTGTGATATCTGGAGTGTTGGTTGCATACTTGTAGAACTCTGCTCAGTAATATCTTTGTTTCCTTCCTTTTGGCTTCTCTTTTTTGTCTTTTTGGTTTAGGCGGACAATTTTTTACTGTCTATTGACTGTGTATTCTTTGTTGTGAATTTTGTTGAAGGGGGGAGCATTGTTTCAGACACATGAGAATCTGGAGCACTTGGCGATGATGGAAAGGGTGTTGGGGCCACTGCCGGATCATATGATTCGAAAAGTCAAGTATGCTCAAGTGTACATTTCAAAGTTGTCCTTTTACATAACATATGAACTTATAGAAATCTGCTCCACTTTTTGATAGATTGTATCTTAAAAGACATTTTAAAATCTGTTTGTTTTATAAGATGTGTAAGAAATGCTTACTTTGCTCATGACTAAGCAACATTTTATGGGAAGACTTAATACTGTGTATATATGGCTCTTTTCTCTCGTACTGTTAATACTTTATGAAGATGAGGATCTCATGTATTTCTTTTGCAGCCCTCCTGCAGCAAAATATTTTAAGAGGGGAGCACGATTGAATTGGCCAGAAGGTGCAGTTTCTCGAGAGAGTATCAGAGCTGTGCGGAAACTTGACAGACTGCAGGTATGTTTTCCATTTCACTCTGCCATGACGCTATTCTTCCAAAAAGTACCTTGCATTGAACCGACATGGCCTATATCTTCCTTACTGTGGAAGTAGCTTGCCTTATCTTCTAACTACATACATTGTTTTCTTAATTTTCTTATGTATGTAAACAATTGTTTGTTGGTGGAGTTACCTTATATGGAACTTCGCTGTTTATCCCAAAACTGTGATATTTTTGAGACTATGAGTTAGAAAATTTGTTAGCTAATTTCCCTTGCCTCTGGCACTTAACTAATTGCATTCGGACAGTTTATTCTATTTTTTATGACAAACTCAATTTGACAAGTGCATGTTGCCAATGCCCAACTTTATGCAGGACCTTGTTTTCCGGCATGCAGACTACTCTAGTGCTTGTTTAACAAATCTACTGTATGGTCTACTGAAATTTGAACCATCAGAGCGTCTTACAGCTCTAAAAGCACTTGATCACCCGTTCTTCAAGAGTTCTCCTTGAGAAGGTTGCCCTGGAGGAGTGCGTGCAGATATATGTAACCTTGGTGGAGAGGTGAGTTAACTGGTTCCGTATGCCCAAAACCAGGATTATCGAAATGGTGTTTGCTTTGGTTTCAACTTTTCTCCGCATGTGTCAGGGATGTGTTTGTAATGGTTTTATCCAAATGTATTGCTGTCAACATTTTTGGAACATCAGTCTGATAATCTGCTAGTCTATTGCATTTTTCGTGCATTTAAGAGGAAGAGAACTGCTTATTTGTAAGAAGGGTCTTGCAATAAGGTTGAGGTGGATTGCTTTCTTATTGCAAAACTTGCAATAAGAGCATTTCTTGTTAGAGGAAATGCAGTAACACATTGCTGCAGCGTTACCATATTCATGATCAACATCTTTGTTGTTTCTTTTCTTCTGCAGGTGCGAAGGAACTTGGTAGATCTCTCTCAGCAGGAGAACCAAGGCTCTTGGTTTGGTTTCATAGCGTCCCACCAGTGAGTTGAGAAGGGGGAACGACAGTTCAGTTTAGACCCAGCTTCGCAGCCCTACAAAAGTTAAAAGTGAACCACTTGATGTCCGGTGAAATGTGCTTTTTGTGTCTGTAGACACATATACAGGTGTGGGTCTTTTTGCCAACATGGTGTGTTGATAGTGGGTCCCACCAGCTTGTGTTCAAGGCCGGACAGTCGGCACTTTTTTGCATACTAAGTGTTTCCCAAAGTTAAATGTATATTCTGTTCTAATCTGTTTTTGTTCTTTCTCATGTTTCTGTTTTCTTTTTCTTTAAATTTTATCCTTCATATTTGTAAATCCCTTCAAAGAAATTTTCTTTATGGGAATGCATGTTTATAGAGTCATCTAACCAATTGTGTACATGCAGAAGATCTCGTCGGAAGTCATCTTTGGCATTCATTTTTTGACATGAAATCTTGTGCAATATTGTTCGTAAATCATTAAACGTATGAAAAACAAATGTGTTCTAATTTCTGGTGCCTTTTCTTTTTAAAATAACTAGATTGAAAACCCATGAAAATTTAAACAAAGCTCTCAATTAACTATGAGTTGCTTGAAACATGTCCGGAGTATGTTGCACGCGTGAAATCCGTTCCACACGTGTGTATCCATTGTATCATCCCCCAGGCTTGTACACAAAATCATGAGATTGTTTTGAATAATGTGGACAGGTAAATAATGTATTGGTTAGAATGTAATGCTGTAATGATTTTAATAATGTAAGAAGTGCAATGGGAAATTCCTTTTTTTTTTCTTTCTTTTGCATATATTCGCTTCTTAGCATGAAAATTGCACAAAAAGATTGAACATTTTCTATGTACTTCAATAAAAAGTTTATCTAGATGACACTATTGAATTCATGTATTACAAAAGGTATGCACACAATTCAGATTTGGAAAGGATGTTGGTGTAATTGGATTATGGGAATTCCTTTTTGTTGCATATATTCCCCTCTTCGCATGAAGATATGCCAAAGAAGATGGCACATTATCTATGTACTACAAAAAAAAAAAGTTTAGGGTTTTTGATTTTAGGTCCATTTGTTGACCTCCTATTTTTTTTTAGGTCCATTGACTAGAAAAGTTTTTTTTAGATCCAATAACCCAATTTCCATTATTTTAACCCCCTTCCGTCTATCTTCCGTGGCTCCGTTTGCGGCGGCAGCAGCAGTAGCGGCGGAAGACACCGAGACTGGCTGGGTGTGGTGGTTGCAGGGGCGGCAGCGGATGTCGATGGAGCAGGCGCAGGTGGCGACCGACGGGGAGGACACGGGGCGGCGACAGGAGGGGGAGAGGAGACCGGAGGAGGAGGAGATGACACCGGAGGGGGCGTGGCCACGGGGGGAGGAGACACCACGGGAGGAGGGGTGGCCACGGGGGGAGGAGGCGCCACGGCCGGCTGGGGGCGGGAGACACCGAGACGCTTAGCGTCGCAGCTCGGATCATTGGCAGGGCCACGGCCGGCGCCTGGCTGGGGGTGGTTGCCGGGGCGGCAGCGGATGTCGATGGAGCAGGCGCAGGGGTGGCGACCGGCGGGGGACACGGGGTGGCGACGGGAGGGGGAGAGGAGACCAGAGGAGGAGGAGATGACACCGGAGGGGGCGTGGCCACGGGGGGAGGAGACCCACGGGAGGAGGGGTGGCCACGGGGGGGGAGACGCCACTGGAGGTGGGGTGGCCACTGGATCAAGGACTTGAAACAGGCGGCGCCTCCCGTCCAACTCCGGCGTGGAGGACCTCCAGGGGGGGGGGACAGGAAGCGGTGGCGGGTGCGGTGCCGGAGATGGAGACGCTGCTAAACGCCATGAGCACGAGGGGAGCATCTCTGACGGGGACCTCGAGGGGGAGCTGCTGCTGAGTCCGAGAGTTCCCGACCCTGCCGACATGAACGAGACGGGGTGGGAGGAGATACCAGGGGGGGCAGGAGCTGGAGCTCGACGGAGTCCCGTAGAGGGGGAGGAGCTCCGGCCGGTGGAGGAGGACCTGGCAGCGAGGCCCTACGAGTGGGCGAGAAGAACCCCCCTCTGTTGCCGGCGGCAACAAGGCTGCTTCCTCTGGTCGGACTTCCTAATCACAAGGGTATTTTGGGGTTTTTCATCCAATCCACCGTCAATAACTGACGGTGAAGTCCTCTTTTGGACCTAAAATTAAAGTTCTTCTTGATTTGGACCGGATGGTAAAAATAATTGGTCAATGGACTTAAAAATAACTACTATGTCAACATTTGGACCGGAAGTTGATTTACACAAAAGTGTTTATCTAGATGTCACAATATTAAATTCATGTTCAAAGGGTATGCCCACAAATTCAGATTTGGAAAAGATGTTTTTGCAATGTTCACTCCAAGAGAAGCATATATGCACAAATAAATCTAGGTATATTTTGTTTCCTATCTACTTTTGAATAAGAGAAGGATTTGTTTCATGGTGTGGATATCCATTTGGTATTTATTCTTACATGAGAAATGATAGCTACCCGGGCGTCCGAATAGCTAGCCGACGTAGATCGGCGCGCGGTCGACTGATTGGTCGGCCGTGCGTGGGTCCCACGAGGGCGGCCTGGGGCCCACACACGACCGACCAATAAGATCGGCCGCGCGGCCGATCCAACTCAACTGGGTTATCTAGGTGCTCGGGTAACCATTATTTCTCTTCTTACATAGTGGTGGAAATCTTACTACAACATCGGTAGAGTGAATCCTACGAGAGTGAGTACGGGACATGCACCCTCCACGGTCATGTGTTAAGTATTTACCTTTGAATAAATTTCCAAGACAGTGCAACTTTTTAAGAGTTTGCCTTTTCTTCTTAGAAGGATGCCCACTTACGTATCAAATTTATTTTTGCCAACAATTTTCATATTTTTTTTGGACAATCAAAAGAGGAGCTAATGCTCTGATTTATTGAAATAAAGAAGCCACGTAGTACAAACAAGAGGAGAGAGCCCTCACAACATAGAGAGGAATAAAACCATCACAATAGAGTTACCAAAAGATGGGGTAAACAAGAGGATGTAGTATCAGGATACAAATGGCCAAAGAGCATAGCCAAAGAGCAGGATCGCACAACACAGACCAAACTTAAACTATATCAGAGAGAACCCGAGACAAAGACATATTTCATTGCAGCGGAGAAGATAAGGGAGTACGGGGAAGAAGAAGAAGGAAGAACAGGTCGGGTTTCACTTTGTGGATTCCACCCCGTCAAAAAGAAGACTTAAAATTTTTCTTCAAATAGGTTACAACTTAATTTATAGAGATAAAATCCTAATGACCCTGACAGACTCAAACGTGAACTACAATACTCTCAAGTCTAAAATAAATTTAAATTCGGATCTAAAAATACATAAAAAATAAAAAAATACTAATGAGTCTCACATGGGACTTTAACATCAATTAAATACCCAAACTCATAAAATAAACATGCTAGTGACACGGAAGCAAGTTCCCTAGCCAAATGAACACGGTCGTCACTGTTTGTTGTCTTCGCCTGCGATAAATTTTATCCGATCAGTCCGATCCAATGTTTGGGTGTCCCCACCAGACGGGTTACATTTTTAGAAAGCAACAAAACAAAGATTACTCGAGAGATACACACGTTCGAAAGAGTGTGCGGATGACTAGTATACTGTTTCATTGCATTAACAATGTTATGGTTGACATATCCCTGTCTCAATTCTTTCCTCCAACCATCATGCCCAGCTGCCTTCCCTCGCCCTCTACATCAAATATATAATATCCAAAAGTAGTGTTCTCATCAGCACAACCCCTGTTAAGAGGACAGCAGTGTACAGTACTGCTTGTGGCTGCAGGTGCATGTGAGTACAAGACACGGCAAGTTAAAAGTATTAAACAAACACTTCAAATGTGTAATATAACTTGCTGGGATAAAACCCCATCACACATAGGGTGTCAATTGGGCCGGGCCGGCCCGGAGGCCCGCAAGCCCGGCCCGGTTTTAATCGGGCTTGGCCGGGAAAATAAGCCCGTTAAAGTTTTTTGGCCCGGCCCGGCCCGGTCCGGAAAAAAATAGGGCCGGACTTGGGCTTTGTGAGGTCCGGCTCGGTCGGCCCGCCGCCCAAAAAATATAACTATATTTTATATTAAGTATGAATTTTATATTTAGAAAGAGAATTATATGTATTCTTTCTATAATAAATCTACTCAAAAATATAATCTTTTACAAGTTAAATGTTAATATAGATATAAGTAAAATATATATTATTTTTTATAGATATATTATAATAGATATATTAAAATTATATATTATATAAATAAAATAATATTTTTTTCGGGCTTTCGGGCCGGACCGGGCTTTTCCGGGCTTTTCCTGGGCCGGGCCGGGCCACCCATGCCGGGCCTAACCCCGGCCTGGGCCGGGCCCGGCCGGCTTTTAAAAAACCGGCCCTGGGCCGGGCCTAGCAAGGCCCGGTCCAGGCCCGGCCCATTGACACCCCTAATCACACACCACCTTGGTTGACCTTCTTAAATTTAATGATATGACAATAAACTACCATTTCCTTCTCACTCTTCTACAAGCTAGCCTCCTATCCTTCCCTCTCACTCTTCTACACCCCACACCATCCCCAAAGAGAACAACCATCTTTTGGGTTGTGCCATGGTGATTAATGCTGAAGAGGGAGAGATCCAAACGAGTGATCCTTGGTAGCCTAATTTAACTTAATTTTCATAATCTCTAGTTTGGGAGCACCAAATGTGGATTACTCACTTCGCTTGTCCAATCTCAAATCAAACAATTCAGATGTGAGTGAAATAAGAAGCTATATATCCGTGCAGTAGACACAAAACGAATGCATGAGACTCGGCATTAAGTATTTTTTTTTTTAAAGTGTAGTGCCATAATTTTCTCTTCGGTCATTGGTGCTAAAGAATGTGACCAAATTTGACCCACAACTGATAGAGGGGTTGATAATTTATGAGGCAAAGCTTTGATGAGATTGATTGTGAGATGGCTCTGTTTGGAGGCAAGTGATGTTGGGCTCCTATTCTCATCTAATCCACTGAATTAAAAAAAAAGAATTTTGACTTTCGATTTAAAAAATATCTTCAAAATTAATTTTAAGTCCACCGTTTAAAAATTTTAATTTTTAATCCTAAATCGTTAAGTGTTAAATTTTCAGTCTTTTCTATTATCTCTTCCCATTAATTCTCTCCCAAAAAAATCACTTGTATGGTAACTAGATTAGTTATTCTAGATATTTTTACTTGTTTCACTAATAAAAGAAGTAACAGATGGTGCTCCACGAGAAACATCACTAGATGATACAGGAATGAAGTGTTGGTGTTAAAACATCACTCGATTAATATTACACATAGATATTATATAATTATACATGATAAATATATAGTTTGTTTGTATAAATGTATTTTTTATCTTGGCATATGTAATTAGTATATGATTTGTGTTTTTATTTTTTATTTTATTCTATTTATAAGTATAGCATTAAATTATATATGAAATAAATTTGATCATTTATTACAATTTAACTATATTATTAAGATTATTTATTCAAAAATTTGAAGGACAGTTGAAATATTTTGCACCCAACCTTCTAACGGTGGTTATTCATTTTGAACCGAAAATTGGGAGTTTTACTATTGATGGACTTAAAATTAAAATTGACTCTTCAATGGATTGGGAATTAAATAAAAATTTTAAAATTAGACCGAGTGTTGATTCCACCTTAAAAAAAAAGAAGGGGATAAAAAAAAGGGAAGCACGAGGCACACACCGAATGATACAACTGTATTGTGTTTCATATCATATAGTGATAGTGGTATTTTTTTTAATTATAGGTGACAACTTAGATCCACCCTGTCAGAATTTGGATTAAAAAAATTGTGCACTCTTAAATGTCCTATTCTAAGAGGTGGTGCGCGCACCCCATCCTTTTGTCAGAGTAGAACAGTGTATTAATTCCTTTCATAATCATATATAGAATAATCTTCTTCAAATTTCAAATCTTGATACCCTAATTCTAAAACTAGAAGGGCCACCGCCATTCCGTACATTTCATCAGCATATCATATCATATGACTATGAATTTCAAATCTTGATACACATCCTCTCTTATTAATTCTCACATCTATCTTTAATTCTCTATTCTTTTTTTTTCCTGATCAGTAGTGTTTATTGCACATATTTGGGTATGTAACAAGAGTTGATATGGTGAGTAAGTCTTCATATATTTACTTCACATAAGGTGATAAAATATGAAATAAAATATAAAAAATGTCTAATCCTATAAAAATGTGTCATTTTCTTATATCATCACTCTATGTACATTAAACACAGAGAATTATGCTTGTTATGTTATCTTTTGCTGCACAAGCACCCAAGTACTACTCTTTCATGAAAGAGCATCAAATAGAAGTAAATAACCCACTTTTTCTCATCTTCTTCTCTGGCAACAACATGACCCTAGAAGTCAAGTGGGTGCTGTTCCTGAAATGGATACATTATCTTAAGTTCCCCTCATGTTTAATTATAACAGATTATAAAAAGATAACCTGAACCATGCCAGGCTGGCAACTAGTTTTTGTTTGGACCATCCCATTAAACCAAGCCTATTTCATGCTGAGGTTTGGGTGATGTCAATGGCAGGTGTAGGTCAACTAAGAACACTCGATGGGGTTACACTAATTACACCCCCGTTTTTAAGATCAACTCTGTACACATAACTTGTTTTTAACAAACACAACATGATGGGGAGATCACACAAGGCCCATGGATAGGAATCACTAGAATGGACTCCTCTACAAATTAACATATAACATTGCATGCCATTTAAAAGGTCACATGAGAAAAATTATCCTAACTCCTAAGCATGCATTGTTGTGTATAAGGAGGTTGGGCCGGGGGGGGGGGGGGGGGGGGGGGGCGATAATAATAAGAAAGAGAACTCAAGGGGTTGATAAAATAAAATGTGTATAATAAGTTGTGCAACTTTTATCTTTTTGTTGCGAAATTTTTAGTTTCATATGAGAAATCTCTAAGGAGAATGATGACTTTACAACTCTACAACTCTAAAGGTTCATGAGACTATGTCTCATAGACAATGGTGATGTTATATTAGATCATATCACACATGCATGTCGCTAGGCCGGGTTGTTTGGGTGGCGCGCACGTGCGTGTGATGGTGTGGTCCAGTCTTTTTATGTTTTTTTGCTCTTTCTTGGAGAGATTGGGTCTTGTTTGGGCCGTTCACTGAACTGGCCCATTGTCTAGGCTTGCGCGGATGTGAGATGTTTCATATGATGATTAGGGCTCCCTAATCAAATTTACTCAGTGATAAAAGTATCTTTTCGACTTTTCTAAGAGGAATCGCTTGCCGTGCCTTCGTGCCCTCTCTCGTCCCTCTCCGACGATTGCATTCGATCCCCGACCACACTCTTCATCGACAAGGTCGCCGCCCGCACTTGTGTTCATGCACACGGTCGTCTTCTCCAGTGTTCGGTGCATGCTCTCCTAATCTTACATCTTTTCCTTTTTCTATACAAGAGGATTATACATTAGGCATAACATTGTTTACGAGATTAACATAAGTGCGATTGATAACCTCGCGGTGGCAGTCGTATTCTCAGAATAGATCGTCAAACTCGACGTACTGTTCTTATGGGGGAGATATCTTTTCTAAGAGGAGTCTCTCTGCATTCATATAGACTTTTTATGTCTATTTACAGCGTAAAATTTAATATTAAAATTTAGAAAATTTTTATTGCCCGGGCGCAAAGCAGCTCTCTTAGATTTTACTTTCCAACTCAAAATCTTAATATGTTTGGTATTAAGATAGATCGGAGATAAAGTGAGGATAAGTGATGATATATCTTCACTTTATCTCCGATCTATCCTAATACCAAACATGTCTAAAATAATAAGTGGAGAGGAGTATATTATAAACATAAAAATATTTTATCTCTTTTCCAATATGAACCTATCTTAACAAACAAGTTGACCCAATTGCAAAAAAGAGGGTCTGAACCATCGATCATCTCCCACCTGTTCTATCTCCGCAGAGCATTAATCAAGGATCATCTCCCCCCGACCGGCAAATAAGGTGTGAATGGGGTCAAGTTGAACTGTTCAAACTTCAAAGAAACGAGGTTTCCTCTTGGGAAGAAGACACGTACGCTTGGCCTTCGATCTGCCATGAATTAATCGACAACCGGACTTCGCAGAAAAGTGGGGCTTCTTGTTTCCAGGCCGACCGGTCAGAACGCTAGCTGCACCCCCTCTCAGTTACCTCTCAGACATGGCTGCGGTCGGCCGACACGCCTACTTCCTCCACAAGAATGGAGCGTCTCCTCTCGTGCTTCAGATAATTCTGCAGCAAACCCAGTCTCGATCTTAACCCATTTGATTAGAGCACGACGTGGCTGGGGTAAGTAAGTAAGGTTTTCGCATGGCCGGTGGAGGTTTGTGATCCTGATCAGGTTAAAGTTTAATCGTGTTGGAACCCAGGTATCCTCGTAGGCTCCAGCTTACAGAAGCAAATTAATGACGAGTTAAAGGTAAACCGAGTTGTATGTATTGACGGGTTCTAATGGTCGACTCAGCTCGGTTCGACCTCGGCCAGCAATCTTCTTGGACGATTCAGCAGCGGTTCAAACCCAACGCAATAAAATCGGTTCGGATCCATCCGAATTTAGAGTTAAATCCTCCACCCTCACGATCAGCCCGCGGATTGAGATGTCAATCTCGTAATTCTTAGAGAGATCAGTGCATAGCCAAAGCCAATCTTGACAACTCCTTCCATGCATGAAGGTCTAGAGATAGATTAGTTTCACATGGGAAGTTTTCAAATTTCTCTCCTTTCCTCTCAAACTATAAAAGTAGGGTTATTGACAGTGATAAAGAAGGCAAAAATAGATCACTTATGTCACATATAGACACAAGTTATAAAAACAAAGCCATAAAAAAGAAACTGTTCCCACGTAAGAACAAAGCTATAAAAAACAATTCTCGACCCAAGTTCTCGGCTCTCTCTCTCTCTCTAATTTTTTTTTTTCAGATCAATTTTTGACTTGATTGTTGAAAGGTTAACTTAAAAAAAATCTCATCATAAAATTAACATTTTGCATATCAAATTGACGTCGCCCTGCAGTGCCTACATTTCCTATCTTCTCTTATAGCTTCTGAGCACCTAACTTCAAACAACTGAAGGGAGATCTCCTCGGCCGGGGCCGATTTTTATAGAAAATAAGAAATTTTTGATTATTTTAATCAGAGATTGTTTAACTCATATTTTAACTAAAATTAATTTAGAAGGAGTTATATAGACTCGGTTGGAGGGGGGGGGGGGGGGGGATTTTAAAGTTACCTCTCGAAAAAGCGTGGGGTAGTTTAATCCCATTCCTATCCCCTTTTACCTTAAATAATTCACATTTTAACCAGTTTAATTTATCCTCTTTGTCAAATCGTCTTATTAATTTAACCCAGTCGGTATCTCTCACTAATCCACTCTCTACCCCCCACCAAATTGGATCTTACCGGCTCTCGGATCGGGTTCATCAAATTTATGTTGGGTTACACTGCGTTAATATTGGGGACAATCCCCCAACCAAAGTTTATTTTGTGTTTGACATTTAAATATTTTATATTCGGACGATCCGAGCACTTAATAATTCTCTTCTTCTTAATACTCTTTTATCAAGTGTAGGTCTATTTACGGGTCAATTCTATCTGATATAGATCATTTTTTTTCAAAAATTGAACTAAACTTGCAACCGGTTAGGTTTGAATCGAAAAGAAAAATTAAAAGATTATGATAAGAAACTCGGGACCTCTCATGAAACGTGAAGTGCATTAGTTAATTAGGTCACGTTTTCTCTTGTAAAATAATATAGGATAAATTAATTAGGAGTCCCTAAAAGATATTTGACTTATTTTTTAGTTCCTGACAGAATTATAATTCATTACAGTAAATATTATCTTATGTTACAGTATACATTAAATCATGTTACAGTAAAGACCTCCTTATTATAGTCAAAAACTTCTAATTAAAATTTTCTAATAATATATTATTAAATATATTCGATTCAATTATTTTTTCAATAAAAATTAGATTGAACCTTGAAATCTTTTAACTCGAACTGATCCGACTTGAACTGATTGGTTCGATTCAATTTTTTAGATGGGACCATTTAATGAACACTCTTAATCAAGTGTCTGAATCAGTCAACAACACCTAATATCGATCGTTTACAGAAAGCTATTAAGCTATCTAATCCTACTCGCTTCTCTCACCTTCTTCTCTCGCTGCCGGTGCTGGCCCAACACAGTGCTTCTGAGCTTCCGTATGTCTTGTCTTGAGGTCAATTAATCCGACCTTTTTGGCGACGTCCTTTCTAACTTTTGGCTCGGTTAGAACTTAGAAGAGACGCGGAAGTATTGGGAGGACTGCATGCAGACAAGCGCATGCCCACCATGTCTCTAGATTTTTTGGAGATCTCGCCGTAAAGAACAAGTTTTCTACCGTTTCAACCCACGAATCAAGTCTCTGCTCTCAGATAGAACAGAAAATTTTGAAACGAGAGTTCCTTTGAAAGAAAGAAAAGTGCATGTGGCGCCCATTTGAGTTAACTCGTTGGCGAAAGGGAAACCTGGGTTGTTCTTCTATAAAAGAAAGGAAAAATGTGGTGCCGTTTGAGTTAATTTGTTGACAAAAGGAAACCCCAGGATTGTTCTCCAAAACCCTTTTCAACTTTGAATCTTTCTTCCTTCCTAGAGAGAGAGAGAGAAATGAGATATAAAGAAAGATGAGAAATATTAGTTACTCAGACGTCTGGATAACAAATATGACGTAGAATGACAGCGCGACCGATTTGATTGGTTGGCCGCGTAGGTCCCACGCCGCCCTACGCTACGGTTTCGTGGAGCCCACACCGCGACCGACCAATCAAATCACCCGCGCTGCCATTCCAGTCGACTTATTATCCGGGCACCCGAGTAACAAGTATTTCTCAAGAAAGATTTGCGACCCCCACTTGTCGATGCATGCCTTCTACTCGTCTCAGATATAAGTGAGACGAGTTCCACAGTTATTAATACGCTGCAAAATTAACCTTCTTTATTTAACTAGGGCAGATAACAAATAGTGTTGGCACCTTGTTCCACCTGTTGGGAAGTCCGCAGTGTGGAGGGGCCCACAAAAGTTTATCGGGTGGGTGTGGGCCAGGCCCATTTAATGCTCTACCGTGGCTTCGCCCGCAACCACTCTCTAAGCAGATAAGTCATAAGAGAGGAGATATGTCAAAAGCCAGACCAAGCAAAAGTTAGAGGAGGAACCAAAAGCCGCCAAGGTTGCGTTCAAGGGTGTAATCACAGTGACATGATAAAGGCAAGTCCTTTTCTTTTGGATACTTAGTTTGGCTAGCTGGGCCATCTACGTAATAAGCCCTCCACATATAAGAAGAAGTTTCTTAAGTTGAAGATTCTCAAATTTCTCTCTCTCTCTCTCTCTCTCTAAAAGGTGATGGTGATACCATAAGCCCATGGCCTGCACGTATATATGTTCTTTGGAGTCGGCGTGGAACTGGGGTAATAATCCTCCACGTTTGTCCCATGATGCTGTCATGCGAGAACATGCACGTATCCTCTAATGATCTTCTAATCTCAGGAAATCTCTTTCTAAATTAATAACAAGCCTAAAGACATCAACCAAGGTATATAATATATATATTCTACTGATTTGTCTGCGAGAAGGGAAGGTTGAGTTGAGGGCCGTATGGGGTGCACCATGAAACGCGGAATCCTTAAGCCGGATGATGCAGTCCGTTTATTGTGACCCTTGAAGCCGAGATATGAAAATGCCGACATGATAGATTAGTCGATGAGAGTTTCATATTTTGACGTTCGAGAATTTGCATATCTCATTGATGGATCTCGGTGGAGAGATATTTCGACGCTCAAATTAGTTGTTAGTCGAGAAGAATGACCTAATCAGAGGAACATAACAGCGTACATGAGAACGTCGAACGTACCCTTGTATATATTGGGCTGAGTAACCCTCAACCGTCAGTCGTTTGCACAGATCTCGTGCCACGATCCCGCAACCGTCATGCCACGTCAGTCAAATTTTGACCTTTATGGCTGTTGTTATGGTTCTCATGATCTGCACCTATTATCCCCACGTTCGGGTTAATGGGCCGTTACACAAGTCACAACGCTAAGGATTCCCGTGAGTTGTTGCGCCCTCTGCATCGTAGGAAGCCGACCTCACGTCGGCCTTTAGAAGGTCTTAGACTTACATGTCGATTATCATGATGTCTTTCATGTTGGATATCATGACGTCTTGCACGTCGGCCATCATGACGTCTTAGACTTAAGATGTACATAGCACGTAAGATCTACTCGTGTCACCAGATATCTCTGCCGTTTTTCCATGGCATGATTCCCTAAAAAAATCTTAAATTTTAGTTATAAAAAAGTAAAGAAGAAGAAAAGAATAGTAAATGCGTCACTTGTGCCTAAACATCAGACGCTCCCATGCATGATAAGGTCCAGACGTACTATATTAATTAATACGGTATGATACACTTAACCGTGCTTTGAATAACTCAAAGGAAAGTAATTTTAACTTGCTTTTTATGTTAGTAGATTGGAATGCGTAATCCAGGTTAATTAGATTGGGATTGTAGCAGTTGAAAAACAGTCGACCTCTCAGTTACTGACTCTCACATTTTTAAATTTATTTTTTGAAAAAAGATGATGGTTAACACTATCGAGACAAAAAGAGTAGTCAAGGGATCTCGAAAGCGATCTTAGAGAAAAATCCCTTGATGCTCATTTTAGAGAATATATCATAATATTGGGGGAGAGGTTAGAAGAGTAAGGAGAGAGTTTCTGACCTAAATTGGCACTCCCACTTAATCAGCTCTATTTGTGTCGGGGTCAGAGTATGTATCTCATTTGAGCACTTGTAGGAGAGTCCCTGGGCAAGTATCCCTCGTTTTTTGGTTATGTAGATAAGTCATTTGAGAATAGAATATGATGAGATTGTTTCAAGATTAATGTTGAGTGTGGCCCCTCTTATCTCTCTACCGTGTAGACGAGTTATAAGAAAGTGAGAGAGTCCCATCAGACGAGTTAACTCGCCTCTCTTAATTTCAATGTGAAGACGGGTTATTACTTTTGTAACCTCCAAGCCTATGGAGAGGGTCTAGGAATCCCCTTTTAAGTGGCGCCATTGCTAACTCTAGATGGCACGGATCATGGGAGAGACGAGCCTCTAGTGCCCACCGAAAGGCAAGTTTCAAAGTTATAAGGCCATATCATAGTGCGACATGGATACACCAAGTAACGAGAATGAGATGCCATGCACAATGTAGATAGAGGTCATGTTTCGACCTCCGAGATCGAGGACTCAAAGTTGGATCGTCTCAAAGAGTTGCCGTCATGTTGGGCTCCTAATAAGGCCTACATCCTCCTTGCCCTAGGCAGACCACAACTGTGGGCCAAGGCCAGGTGGGGGGAGGGAAGGGGGGGGGGGGTCTCTTTCGGAATGGTTGGGCTCTCAATGAGCCAACCAAACATGCCCCTCCATTGGTATGTTACAGATATAGATCTATCCTCGGAACAACCCGCCGGGTTATCAAAGTATAACCCAACCTCGGGAGAAGCCATCCCTTTTATCTCACAAAACAAATTAATAACCTTGTGCCTCTTGATACCGTCGTCGCTAACCGAGGAATCTGACCGAAGATGGCCGCTGGCTGCTCGACGACAACAGACCAACCCTCTGACGGCATTGTCGAAATGACAACCGACGAGGACCGAGCGAACCTGTCAGTCAGGTCGATCTTGTCCTCGGAAGACAGCCGACCACTGACAAAAATCAATTGAGCCAATCGTTATATCCGGGCACTCCCGGCTGGCGCTAGGTCATATTCGCTCATCACGCAAACAAATCCCGTGAATCACGGCCCTCAGTTGGCGCGTGATCATTTGGGTAAGTGGCTGTCATGGCGGGATCACCGAGTCCCGGCTGGCAGAGACTCCCTAATGGGCGCACTTGCCTCTCAAAGGCTCGCCTGCCAAGCAAGGGTCACCTTTCTTCCTTCCCCAAAGGCACGAGCCTACACGTCACTATAAAAGGTAGAGAGACCACTGCCAGAAGAGGTACGCTATTCGTAGCATTCAACTTTCTCTCTCATTAATCTTCACTGACTTGATCGTCGGAGATCAGCCCGACCACCGAGGAGTCTCGGTGGTTCATTGCAGGTCGGGTCTTCTTCGCCGACGACAACTCGACACCGTCAATCCCTCGGGACCCACTCGGCTCGGCTCCGGCCGACCACCCTTGCTATTTTCGGCAACACCCCTCATTGAAAAAAAAAAGGGAGGGAGGGAGGGAGGGGGGGACTAAGTTTTCAGCTCAAAAGATCATGAGTTTAATTAGAAATTTTCACACAGATAAAAATCTTGCATGTCACAAGTGGGAGGCGGCTTTATGCGATGGGTGCTCCCCTCTTCTTTTGGAGAGAAAATATTTAAAAAATATCCGAGATAGGTATATATCCAATCTTACACATGTTGGCCATTTTGTAGACATTTTACCCCTAGATATGTGGTCCGGTACGAAGGTGTAAATATATAGTTAAAGTTAAATTAACATTGGGATGATGGTATAACCTAAAGCACTCATGTGGAGATGCGATGGGATGATTTCATCGGATCTCAACAAATGAGGTAGCTCTATCCCTAAAAGTAAGATACTTGCTTTTCCCTTTTGTTTCAAAATAGTTTAAATTAAAATTACAACTAAATAGGTGAGGGGAGGCTTACGGCACAAAGGACGAATCGCAAATCTTTCTAGAAAGGTTTCGGAACGCCGGCAAAAGAAAGAAAAATCTCTGTCTTTTAATTTTCTTTTCTTTTCTTTTCGGAGTGACGTAAGAAATGGGATTTTTGAAATCCCTATACAAAGTCGTCGCGGGGGCTTCCGAGGGCTTTAAAAATTATATAGCTGCCCTCTAAAATGGGGTCGAGAACAAACCCGGTTATATAAGGGGAGGCCAAGATCCCCCCTTCCCAACCCTGCACTTGTAGTCCTTTGTTCTTCTTCTCTTTGCTGAGAGAGAGAGAGAGAGAGAGAGAAGAATGACCTAATCAGAGAAACATAACAATGTACATGAGAACGTCGAACGTACCCTTGTATATATTGGGCTGAGTAACCCTCAACCGTCAGTCGTTTGCACAGATCTCGTGCCACGATCCCGCAACCGTCGTGCCACGTCAGTCAAATTTTGACCTTTATGACTGTTGTTATGGTTCTCATGATCTGCACCTATTATCCCCACGTTCGGGTTAATGGTCTGTTAAACAAGTCACAACGCTAAGGATTCCCGTGAACAGTTGCGCCCTCTGCATCGTAGGAAGCCGAACTCACGTCGGCCTTTAGAAGGTCTTAGACTTACATGTCGATTATCATGATGTCTTTCATGTTGGATATCATGACGTCTTGCATGTCGGCCATCATGACGTCTTAGACTTAAGATGTACAGAGCACGTAAGATCTACTTGTGTCACCAGATATCTCTGCCGTTTTTTCATGGCATGATTCCCTAAAAAAATCTTAAATTTTAGTTATAAAAAAGTAAAGAAGAAGAAAAGAATAGTAAATGCGTCACTTGTTCCTAAACATCGGATGCTCCCATGCACGATAAGGTCCAGACGTACTATATATTAATTAATGCGGTATGATACACCTAACCGTGCTTTGAATAACTCAAAGGAAAGTAAATTTAACTTGCTTTTTATGTTAGTAGATTGGAATCCGTAATCCAGGTTAATTAGATTGGGATTGTAGCAGTTGAAAAACAGTTACTGACTCTCACATTTTTAAATTTATTTATTCGAAAAAAGATGATGGTTAACACTATCGAGACAAAAAGAGCAGTCAAGGGATCTCGGAAGCGATCTTAGAGAAAATCCCTTGATGCTCATTTTAGAGAATATATCATAATATTGGGGGAGAGGTTAGAAGAGTAAGGAGAGAGTTTCTGATCTAAATTGACACTCCCACTTAATCAGCTCTATTTGTGTCGGGGTCAGAGTATGTATCTCATTTGAGCACTTGTAGGAGAGTCCCTCGGCAAGTATCTCTTGTTTTTTGGTTATGTAGATAAGCCATTTGAGAGTAGAATATGATGAGATTGTTTCAAGATTAATGTTGAGTGTGGCCCCTCTTATCTCTCTACCGTGTAGATGAGTTATAAGAAAGTGAGAGAGTCCCATCAGACGAGTTAACTCGCCACTCTTAATTTCAATGTGAAGAAGGGTTATTACTTTTGTAACCTCCAAGCCTATGGAGAGGGTTTAGGAATCCCCTTTTAAGTGGCGCCATTGCTAACTCTAGATGGCACGGATCATGGGAGAGACGAGCCTCTAGTGCCCACCGAAAGGCAAGTTTCAAAGTTATAATTAGGCCATATCATAGTGCGACATGGATACACCAAGTAACGAGAATGAGATGCCATGCACAATGTAGATAGAGGTCATGTTTCGACCTCCGAGACCGAGGACTCAAAGTTGGATCGTCTCAAAGAGTTGCCGTCATGTTGGGCTCCTAAGGCCTACATCCTCCTTGCCCCAGGCAGACCACAACTGTGGGCCATGGCCAGGTGGGGGGAGGGAAGGGGGGGGGTCTCTTTCGGGATGGTTGGGCTCTCAATGAGCCAACCAAACATGCCCGGGCCCATTGGTATGTTATAGATATAGATCTATCCTCGGAACAACTCGCCGGGTTATCAAAGTATAATCATGAGTTTAATTAGAAATTTTCACACAAATAAAAATCTTGCATGTCACAAGTGGGAGGCGGCTATGCGATGGGTGCTCCCCTCTTCTTTTGGAGAGAAAATATTTAAAAATTATCCGAGATAGGTATATATCCAATCTTACACATGTTGGTCATTTTGTAGACATTTTACCCCCTAGATATGTGGTCCGGGTATGAAGGTGTAAATATATAGTTAAAGTTAAATAAACATTGGGATGATGGTATAACCTAAAGCACCCATGTGGAGATGCGATGGGATGATTTCATCGGATCTCAACAAATGAGGTAGCTCTATCCCTAAAAGTCAGATACTTGCTTCTCCCTTTTGTTTCAAAATAGTTTAAATTAAAATTACAACTAAATAGGTGAGGGGGACAAAGGACGAATCGCAAATCTTTCTAGAAAGGTTTCGGACGCCGGCAAAAGAAAGAAAAATCTCGGTCTTTTAATTTTCTTTTCTTTTCTTTTCGGAGTGACGTAAGAAATGGGATTTGGAAATCCCTATACAAAAGTCGTCGCCGGGCTTCCGAGGGCTTTAAAAATTATATAGCTGCCCTCTAAAAATGGAGTCGAGAACAAACCCGGTTATATAAGGGGAGGCCAAGATCCCCCCCTTTCCCAACCCTGCACTTCTTAGTCCTTTGTTCTTCTTCTCTTTGTTGAGAGAGAGAGAGAGGGAGAGAGAGAGATGGGCAGCGAGTGCAGCGGGACGGAGGAGCTGAAGGCGAAGGTGGTGCCGGAGATCAAGTTCACGAAACTCTTCATCAATGGCCAGTTCGTCGACGCCGTCTCCGGTAAGTCCCCCCACCCGGTGCCATCGCCGCTGCCGCTGCGGCCAGCAACAACGGCCCCTCCTGTCTGCCTTTTCCAGTCCTTTTTAACTTCTCCGTCGGTGATCAGGTGGGGTTCTGTTTGTTCTCTTGCTCACGCCTGTGTGTTCCCGGCTCACGTTTAGCTGCTGTTTAAGCCTGTGGTGTACCCGAACCAGTAGTAGTAGTAGTAGTAAGTACCTGTTCAGGCCTTGTCTGTTCTAATCATGTGTGAATATGGGATGGCTCTGTTCTAAGAGAAATCTTTCACCCAGAACCGTAACCCTGTTCTCCAAATCATCTCGTGGCCCAGAGATGCGTCGTTTCCAAAGTGACGGCTTCAGAGGGGGGCAACCCGAGTTTTGTTATTGGATTCGGTCAAGCAATGCTTCGGGCTCATCTTAAATGGTAGCATTAATCGTGCACCTCCGAACCTTTTAAATTATTGCCCCCGTCCTCACCAGCTGTTAGGAATGTTGGGATTAACTGAACTTTGACAGAGAGGTAGAGAGATTGGAGAAAAATTTGATAGATATTTCCTTGGATCATGTGAATCTCATCATCTCTCCTTGGCCCACTTTTCCCATTATACAAAAACAATAAACACAGGACAAAACAAAGGGTTCCACTGTCACTTCATCTCACTGTTCCCCATGACCCATCTGAAGGTCCATGGCTCTACCAGTAAAACTGTCAATTCAAAGTTGCCCAATTCGCCAGTAGCCCTCCAAGGAAGGAAACGAGACACCACATCGATTGACCAGAATCATATCTTAAAGTTTCTATGCGTTCTTCTTCCCCTGTAGTAGAGTCCCAGGGTATGAGGCTTGTGTGGGATCTTCTGATGAAAAATTTAAAACTCTTTCTTTTAGAGAAGAGAAGCATGTGTTGAATCGTCAAATCACCCGACCCAAAGACGAGGGTTCATGTACGAGCACACTGTGCTTGAAATGTTAAGTCTTCCGTCACAGTTCTACAACTGTTCATCTCTTTTTTTTGGTTGATTTGTTATGATTCAAATTTAATTTTTTTAGGCCGAACCGGATCAAATTGATGCAGTGCATTATAATTTGTATCTGTTTCATAAAATTTTGATTCGATAATATGACCAACCATGCATATCTATGAGCTCTTATTCTGCGAGTGTGATCGAACTCCATAAAACTTGCAAAACAGTACTTATCACTTGCGGCAAAAGTTTAACCTGATCGAGGAATCCAATTGATCATATATATCATTCCTCTTCTTGCGTCAGCAATATTTAGTAAAAAAATAACAGTCCTTGTTTGTTTCTTGCAAGGATGAACTTTTCCTTTTAGACATATTGGACTCCCCCCCCCCCCCCCCCAATCCCTTTGTGGGTTTTGTGCCGGCCCCATCCTATCCAATGCGTTCCCTTGTCGAACCTTGTTGATGAGTCTTTGTCAGGGAAAGCGAGATGCTAACACCGCAGCATGGGCAGAATATTATATGTTAAAGCTACAGCTTGGGTCTTCTCAATCTCTAGTTCAATTGCCCGGCCATCAAAATGACAGGCATGCATGCATAGTTGTCTTCGTCTTCGCAGTTATAAACAGTATTTAAAAAAAAAAAACAAAAAAACTGCAGAGTGCAGACCAACTCATGCATAGTTGTCTATCACTCTATCTCACAGTCTCGCTAATTTTGCTGTCTCTAATATAAAGTTTGAAGAGCTCGCACTTCTTCTTTTATATTCCAAAGGAGTTACTCAAACTGGGGGAGTCATTTATTAAAAATTATGTAAGTGAGAACCTCAACAATAATTTTAGATGAGAGCTAGCTACAGCTACACGTCTCTGTCTGTCATAACAGTGTATAAAAAGGTTATCTCGTCAACGCATGTCCCCAGACCAGACAACCTGCAACAGTTAAGTTGGCTTTAATATGGTCAACGGGAGAGGGCGTATACGCAAAATTGAATTTTAACGGTCTTTTTTGCTGTTGTTTTTATTTCGTGGGGTGGCAGGGAACACGTTCGAGACCGTCGACCCCCGAACAGGGGAGGTGCTGGCGACGGTGGCGGCGGGCGACAAGGCCGACGTCGACCTCGCCGTCAAGGCTGCCCGCCACGCCTTCGACCGCGGCCCGTGGCCCCGCATGGCTGGAAGGGTGACTCCTTACTCCTCCTCCTCCTCCTCCCCCGCCGCTTCCCCGAACTTCTCCCTCTTTTCCGATCCCCTGTTCCGAATGCTCCCGCAAGAACACGAATTAGAGCCAGGGCCAGAAAAGATCCGATCTTCCCTTGTATCTGACCATATGAAAGCTTATGTGATCTTTCAGGCGAGGGCGAAGATCCTGTTGAAGTTGCAGACCTGATCGACGCGCACGCAGAGGAGCTGGCGACCCTGGACAGCCTGGACGCCGGGAAGCTGTTCGCCCTCGGAAAGCTCCTGGATATCCCGGATTCCGCGGAGACGCTGCGCTACTTCGCGGGCGCCGCCGACAAGATCCACGGGGAGACGCTGAAGATGTCGGGGGAGATGCAGGGGTACACGCTGCGGGAGCCCATCGGGGTGGCCGGGCTCATCATACCCTGGAACTTCCCCTCCACCATGTTCTTCGTCAAGGTCAGCCCCGCCCTCGCCGCCGGCTGCACCGTGATCGTGAAGCCCGCCGAGCAGACGCCGCTGTCCGCTCTGTTCTACGCGAACTTGGCCAAGGAGGTATCTGACCCACCTTCTCTCCTCCCATTTTGCCCGCCTTGGGACCGTCTGTTTTGACCTCAAGGCTCTGTAAAAATAGTGCTTTATGTTATTCTTAATAACATTTTCTAAAAAAAAAGGTCCTTACACGTATAGTGGGCTAGATATCATCTTTTTGTATGCATAAGAGGTTTTATCTTACAAAAACTTTATGTAAAGTTGATTTTTTTTCGGCATATAATTCCTTTGAACAATTCTCAACCTTCTATCTCTTTTCCCAGAGCCTTTAATTTACATTGTGTAACTTAGCTTTGCATTTGTTGTATTTTGCATATACAATATGGAAACCAGAGTTCTCCAGTTAAATTGTAAGAATTAACATGTGAAGAAGAAGTGCTTCTCTTATAATTAACATCCCCTTTGCTCTGTAACTTCTCATTGTAGGCTGGCATCCCTGATGGTGTGCTCAATGTCATCACTGGGTTTGGACCCACTGCTGGTGCTGCCCTCTCCTCTCACATGGATGTGGACAAGGTGGGTCTTATTTTTTTTTTATTCTTTCAGTCTCCTCTCAGTAGACTAGATATCTTGTTATTGCAACTTAGTCTTATTGACAAATGCCAGTTTTGACCTGTGTTCTTATTCCAAGTAGGATCTGAAGAAGAGTTTACCCTACCAACTAAACTGGGTTGTCCAGTATTAGATATGTTGACAAGTCTAGAGTTGGGTCATGCAGTGGCGAAAGACCCTGGCTCTGACATGCTTTTTTACGCCTGCAGATCAGTTCACTGGATCCACAGAGGTGGGGCGACTGGTGATGGAGGCAGCTGCAAAGAGCAACCTGAAGTCTGTAACACTGGAGTTGGGAGGGAAGTCGCCACTTATCATCTTTGATGATGCGGATGTGGACATGGCAGTGGAGCTTGCTCGGATGGCCATATTCTTCAACAAGGCAATGGCACCCAACCTTTCTAGCTTTCTCCTCCTCATCCTTAATGTTGAATGTGATGCCCTTGTGAGATCAACATCCCATCATTGTACGTACCTGAACACCCTTTTTTTTTTTCCATCTTTTCAGGGAGAGGTCTGCGTCGCGGCTTCGAGGGTCTTCGTTCAAGAAGGGATCTATGATGAGTTCGTGAGGAAGTCTGCAGAGAAGGCCAAGAGTTGGAGAGTTGGAGATCCTTTTGATCCCAGTGTTGATCAAGGCCCCCAGGTATAGGTTAATGGAGTAGATCTGCTGGTTAAATTTGCGTTCCCCCCCCCCCCCCCCCCACCCCCCCCCCCCTCATCCAAGAGAGGAGTCTAGCTGTGTGGAGGCAAACGGCATAGTTATGAAGTGGCTTCATATCTGCCTTTGCTTCATATATACATGCTTTCAGAAATCAAAATGGCTATGCTGTTGAAACATCGATCGAAGCAGCTCATGCTTGTGGGTTATTAATTAGATATGCACTCGAGCTCATGAATGTGCTTTTCATGCATCAGAAACTTAGATCTTATAACAGCTTCAAACTTCACTTAGTTTGAGCGGGTTTTGCATGTTTTTAAAGGCAGGATGTGTCTCTAGCTCCTCGTCCCTTTGTTAATCCGTTCTTCCATAGTAAAGTGCATCTAATTGTTTGATCTTTCTTAACCTTATCAAGTTACATGTTCTCTTTTTCTAATCAAGCATTGGTATCGTTCAACTAATCCTTTTCCTTCTATGAAGGTTGACGAGGGACAATTCCAAAAAGTGCTCTCATATATCGAACACGGCAAGACAGAAGGAGCCACTTTACTGACAGGTGGGAAACGCTGCGGCGAGAAAGGCTACTACATCGAGCCCACAATTTTCACGGACGTCAAGGTCTCAGCATTGCCCAACCTGTTCTCCCCGTCGACGTCCTAAAGACCCCTGTGTAGAACTTGCAGTACTGCGAAGTAGTCTTAAACCCTAACATGTGTGTCTACAACATTTCTGCAGGACGACATGAAGATAGCGAGAGAAGAAATATTCGGGCCTGTCATGTCAATCATGAAGTTCAAGTAAGCCTTTTGAGGAGCATGCATCAAAACGAGTTAGCCATGGTAACCATGAAATCACCATTTGCTCTAACTTGGATTAACTGCTGTTGCATGTGTACCACCACCCAGGACGATCGAGGAGGCGATCGAGAGAGCCAACAACACAAGATACGGACTTGCAGCTGGGGTGGTGACCAACAACATCAACACTGCCAACCGGATGTCCAGGTCTGTGCGGGCGGGCAACATCTGGGTGAACTGCTACTTCGCCTTCGACAAGGACTGCCCCTTCGGAGGCTTCAAGATGAGCGGGTTCGGCAAGGACAACGGGCTCGCCGCGCTCGACGGCTTCCTTCTCACCAAGTCCGTGGTCACCCCAGTCTATGACTCCCCATGGCTGTGAGCTCACACCTACATACGATCTGTGATGATACCAGTAGTTAAGGCATGCACCCCTTTGCTCCGCTCCCCACATTCCCTGGCTTTCCCTTGTATTCACAGTTGTGGGAAACGGTAGCTTTTCGTTTGTATGGCTTTCTTCCACCTGCTATCGTTTCTCCTATTTATGTGAGAGAAATGCCTGCGCGGATAACAGACACAAGATATGTACATATATATATGGGGTCTCGCTCTGGGAGCATAGGCCTTCGGAATCTTTGAGACTATACTTCATGAGTAGGACCTACCCGTCTGAGTAATAAGAAATTTTTTTGAGGACCCCGGTTGAGTCGATCGGTTAGAACTCTTGCTAAAAGCAGGAGGTCCCGAGTTCGATTCCGGGAGGGGGGAGAGGCTTACCTAATTTACATGCAATCCTCGAAGTGTGTAATTCGAAATTTTTTCGGTCAAGTGGGGTAAGGGTAATACTGGTACACGGAAAGTAGGAGCTGCCAAGTACTGATCTTGGAGTTCACGAACACCAATCTCTGAGCCCACAAAACCACACGGGGCGGGATTTCCTCGTTACAAAAAAAGAGATTTTTTATTATTAATGAGCACATAAATAAGAAAATTTATCTTTGTGTAAAGCTCCTCTTGTTCTTCTTCTTGACATTCTAGTGTCATAATTAAAATTGGTTTCATTCCAACCTACGAAAAGGTTAGATAGGAGGGTGGGGAGATTCGATCCACAATGGACCAGTGGATAGTTTTAGATGATCAAAAAATTAGACAGTATTCCGTAACTATACTAGAAGGACTTGCGAAAAGGGGTAGAGGACCAAGCCTGAAAGCGATGTCTCAGAAAAACTCTTCGATGTCTAAATTAGATAAGAGGAAAGCAAGAAAGTGAACAATTTTGGTTTCGCTCCTTAAATTATTGGTGGGTCTTTTGCTTCTTTAACTCACTCCACATCGAAGGGTTCTTTGAGGGTTTTATATGCCTTGAGCCTCTCTACTGATCTCATATGGAATGAGACTGCGGCATGGTTAGGCTCATGGGGCTCTAACCTACTCATGAACTTTCTATATACAAGATTTAGTGGGTCGCTGTCGGCCATACATAAACTATCTCGTTGGTTAGTTACCCATACACATGCTGTACCCTGCTATTGAGTCCAACGGGTGTGGGGGTGATATGGGCCAGGCTCTTTTGGCATATTCATGGAGAGCCGCTCATCATAGACGAATGTTGTGGGCTCTAGAGTTCTTACTCTCGCTAGCATGCAGACCAACTAATTAGGTTAGAGGTGTTTGTCGCTTCTCTACCAAACTAAAGCTCTATCAACTTGGAGTGGCTGAACAAGAAGTCCTTTTAGTCAGGTTGCTAGATTATCCATTGGGTTAACGATCTGCCAAGGTAGGCACAAGAGTTAACATCTTATCATTGCACGTTTCGAGATAGTTTGGGAGCTATCCTTTGTCATCGAGACTTTCTTTTTGGCATGGTCACTAGGAGAAGGGCACCTCCCTATAAGACTGATGAATCAGGTGTTTGTTGGTACTTTATGGCCTAATTTGGTAACTAGATTTCTCAATGAGAGGAGGGGGGGGGGGTGGTTATTGTGCTTTTGCCAGACAGACCCTGTTTAATAATCAGGCTATCACCTAATGAGCTGAGCTACATTTCCAGGGTCTTATGGTTTGAGCTAGAGCATCGAGATTCCCTCTCATCCACTATAAAAAAAATAAGATTTGTCAACGACCATATATCAGTGGCTAAGTGTAGTCGTTGCTATATGATGCTTATGTCAATGGTTATATATAGTCGTTAACAGTTTGTCAACATCTATTATTACCCTTTGACATAACAGACATTTGTCAGTGATTCGAGCCGTTGACATATGTTCAACATTTGTCAACGGCTATATGAAGTTGTTGATAAATATTTAACATTTGTCAACGGCTCCTCTAGCCGTTGACATATGTTTAATATTGTCAATGACTTTATATGACATATGTTTAATTTGTCAACAGCTTTGGAGAGCTATTGACATATGCTTAACAAAAAATTGACGAAAAAGAGGCGGGTGATTTCCCGCCATCTGAGCAACAATTTTTCTATAAACTATATATATATATATATATATATATAATATATATATATATATAATAGATATATATTGATTCCCTCTATCAAAGTCCCATGATGTGTAGCCTTCGAATGATCCTATTTCCCCCAATTTTCATCATGCATCCTATGCGAATTAAATCGTTTTCAATGACTGTGTATGTTTTACGTCACTAAAATGTAACCTAATTGAAACATGTCCAATACTTGTTTATTTTCTAATTCCTCATGCATGTTGATACATCTACATGTCTACTTTCATTCAAAACTAGTTTCATGATTTTTGGACGTTCCTACGATTTGTTATCGAATTTTGAATAGCCCTGTGTCATACTATGGAGGGTTGGGACCAAACCTGAAAAGGGGCTGATTTCCCTCTTGGGTTTCGGGACACCTTCTGAAATCGTGACGGCTCAGCCCGTCGCGATCTCAGAAAGGTCACGACAAGCCTGACCGTCGCATCTTGAACGCGACGGCCCGACCCGTCGTAATTCCTGACGGCTCACATAGACCGGCCCAGTTCAAGCAGAACGCGACCGGCCGCTATGTCGCGACCTGAAATGCGACGGGTACCCCCGTCGCGATTTCAACATATCGGCCAAAACCCTAATTTTCTTATATAACCCTGATCTTTACCCCATTTAAACCCTGCTAACTTTAATTAAGCACTGTTATGAATATTAACGACATGTTAAGAAAATTGTGTGTTATTTACATGTTTTTAATTAATTAAAAGCTATGTGCACGACAATACATACTCTCATGATTATCTTACACTTGCACACACTAAACATTCATGTTTGCCATGAGACCTTATTAAATTACTCAATAATATATCTGGTAATTAAGTGTAATTAATCACTTAATCTCCCAATTATTTAAATGACACTTATCTTCGTTTTATCCGCACTTTGTACACCGTTATCGCATCCCTCTGCCATCGAGCACTCGAGGCACGACAGACACTTGTTTGTACACACTTTTCTTGGCATGGACCACCTCTCCGTTGGGAATACTCCTAACTAGACTAGGAATTCCTTGTCAAGGCCTCCGTAAGTCTCCTTGGCTTTGACGGACGTTCATTGCCGACGAATTGGTTGTACCCTTAAAACCCTTTACACCTTAGGGATCAGTATGATCCAAACGGCCTTAGTGTGTTTTCTTCTTACCTTGGGATCACATCGAACCTCTGGTCTGTGTTATAGCACGGCTAGTGGGGTGTTGATTTCTACCAGACTGCCGGCACACGACCATGTGCTGGCAACTGTACTGTCGTCTTTTATCATTGTTTTACGAATATGTCCCTATCTCATCTACTATATATGTACTCTCATTTGTTCACTTTCTCTCTACACTCTCATCTATTTGACTAATACTCTCATCTATTCTTGGTACTCTATTTGACCATCCACTTGATTGTCTAAGATAAGAAACATGACTTATGCCGCGCAATAGGGCCCGATCTGGTCCTGGGAGGAGCGCTCGATGTAGCAACTCTAATTTTTAAAATCATAAATAAAATAAAATTTTAATTAATAAATGTGATAAATAGATTAAATTAGAATAAAGAAGGAATAAATGGAATTAAATAATTAGGAATGGGTTGTACTAATGGTCCAAACATAAAAGAATGGGCCCAAAATGTGAAGAGCCCATCATGGGATGGGAGTTAATTAAGTTAATTTCGTACCTAAATTATTAATAAATGGGGAAAGTTGGGATAATCACTAATTAATCCATAATTATCTAAAACAAGAGTCATCATCCCATCCTAACCCCTTGGCCACGAAATTGGACATCTTCCCTATCCTATTAGGTA
The DNA here is from genome assembly GCA_014218235.1 of Colocasia esculenta. NCBI lineage: Eukaryota > Viridiplantae > Streptophyta > Magnoliopsida > Alismatales > Araceae > Colocasia > Colocasia esculenta. Next base: position 54,856 of record JACBKR010000374.1, read on the forward strand.
GATAATGGCAAGAAAATAGGGAGATAATTGTGGAATTTCAGAGTTTGAAGAGGAGAAGAGAGTTTTAATGTGTTAGGACTCTTTAAGCAAACAAAACACCCCCCAATTCGGCCCTATCAACCCATAGAACGATTGCTGGAGCTTTGGAGGACGAGGAGAGGAGAAGTGGACGTGAGGAGCAAGAAGGAGAAGCTCGGAAAGAGGGATTTCTTCTTCATCTTCGTCATTAAACCCTAGGTCTTCTTTACACCACGAAAATGTATGCAATCTCTTAAGCTCAATCTAATTAAACTCGACCCTAAGTAGACCTTAATTGATCCCCTCTATCAAAGCCCCATGATTTCCCTATTTTTCGTTGCTCCACGAAGGAGTATTAAATACTTCAATCCCTGTCACCTCCATGTACCCAAACCTTCATGTTTGCTTTCAATCCATGCGTGTACTTGATCCCTTGCCATGAAATTATTCTCATAAATACTGCATGATGTTAGGCTTCAAACGCCCCTATTTCCCCCAATTTTCATCATATATCCTTGGCTAATTAAATCGATTACCATGACTCATGATTTAGGTCACCGAAATGTAACCTAATTAAAGCATGCTCTATATGTGTCTATTTCTAATTACTCATGCCCAGTGATAGATCTACATATTTACTTTCGTTTAAAACAAGTTCATGATTTTTGGACTTGTGTACGATTTATCGTCGACTTTTGAAGAGACCTGTAGCATGTATGGAGGGAAGGAACCCAACCCAAAAAAGGGCTAAATCCCCTTTTCTGGGCTCGGGCCACCTTCTGAAATCACAACGGCTCGACCCGTCGCGATCTTAGAAGGGGTCACGACAGGAAGGACCGTCGCGTCTTGAACCCGACTGGCCGACCCGTCACGATTCTTTCTGGTTCAAACCTGCCCAGCCCGGTTCAGTAGAACGCACCCGGCCCTTGCGTCGCAACCTGAAACGCAACGGGTACCCCCGTCGCGATTTCAGTGTTTCGGCCAGAACCCTAATTTACCATTATGCCCCTATTATTTACCACATTTAATCCATGTTTAACCCTAATTAAGTACTATCATGAACAGTAACGACATGTTAATCATTAATGGGTAATATTCGCATGATATCAATTAATTTAAAAGTCATGTGCACAACCATACATGCTCTCATGATTTCTTTACACTTGCATACACAAAACATTCATGTTTGCCATGAGACCTTATTAAATTACTCAATAATGTATCTGGTAATTAAGTGTAATGTTCACTTAATCTCCCAATTAATTAAATGACACTTGTCTTCGTTTTATTCGCGCTTTGAATACTGCTATCGCATCCCTCTGCCTTCGAGCACTCGAGGCACGACGAACACTTGTTTTTACACACTTCTTCTTGGCATGGACCACCTCTCTGTTGGGAATACTCCTAACAAGATCAGAGACTTGTCAAGGCCTCCGTGAGTCTCCTTGGCTTTGGCGCATGTCCAGTGCCGACGAGCTGGTTGTACCTTAAAACCCTTTACACCTTAGGGATCAGTACGATCCAAATGGCTTTAGTGTGTTCACTCTTACCTTGGGATCACGCCGGACCTCTGGCCTATGTCATGCATGGCTAGTGGACGGATGGGACTTCTACCGGACTGCCTGCACACGACCTAGTGCTGTGCAACTGTGATTATCTCTGTTTATCGTTGTTTTACGAATACGACCCTGTTCTCGTCTACTATCTCTATACTCTCATCTATTCACATTTTCTCTACACTCTCGTCTATTCATCACTTACTCTCATCTATTCTTGGTACCCTATTGGCCATCAAATTGATTGTCTAAGATAACAAACATGACTATGCTAGGCAACATTATAAGGGGCCCGATCTGGTCTTGGGATGAGCGCCCGAAAGGCTATTAACTCGCCGGGGTTTAATGATCAGGGTGTTTGGCATGCACCTAACACATGAACTCTCAAGATTTGATCTATGGCAATCAATCAATCAGTCAATTATTATTTACTTGAACTCGTGGTTGAAAGAATATCGACCAACTCTTGTTATCGTGCTATCTCGTTATATGGCCAATCCGTTATTATACTTGTGGTGTTATACTCTCATGAAAGTACTATTGTTTCATGTTATCATCGCTATCTTGATTATACTTGCCTGCTCTCTCTCTCTCTCTCTCCTAGATATCCTGCCTTTTTAAGACGTTAATCATTTAAAGCATGCTTGTATACACGAGATATTAAGTCCTACTGGGTGTTTTATCGCTCATCCTGCTTTATTATTTCATGTGTTTCAGGTGAGTCTGATGGGGAATACCACACTCACGAGGAAGGGCTTGAGGAGGATGCTCAGGAGTGACTTGTTTCGACAACCACTGCTTAGTAGTTAGTTAGTTAGTCGTCAATTAGTCAATATGTAATAGTTTAGATTTGAATAAAGTACTATGGGCCCTAATTTGACTCTGATTAGTGGATGTAATAGTTAGTTGATGAATTATTAATGAAGTTGGATTACATTTGGTTTTATTCCCAGTGTGCAATGGTGATTGTTTATTTACTTGCTCGATACTATTTAATAACTGTAATTCCGCTCAGATATTCGCGTCGGGGCGTTACACCCGAAAAGTGCTATTTGCCCATGGGAGTTAAAATGATCAGGATGTCGGCATACATCCAGTGCCATTATGCTATCAAGATTTAATCTATGACAATCAATCCGTGCAATCAATACAAGTGCTATCGTTACTAGTGCACCGTTGTGCAACTTTACGTGCTATATCGTTACATGGTCGTACTTGATGTGCTATTTTCCTTGTACAAGTGTTATCATTCTCTTGCCATCGTTACTTTACTCTGCATAACTATTCTCTCTAGTTATTCTGCCTTTAAGACATTAATCATTTAAAACATGCTTGTCTATATGAGATGTTAAGTCATACTGGGCGTTTATCACTCATCCTGCGCTATTTATTTCATGTGTTTCAGATGAGTCCGATGGTGATTATCACACTCACGGGAAGGGATTGAGGAGGATGCTTAGGAGTGACCAGTCTCGTCAACCATTGCTTAGTAGATAGTTAGTTAGTCATCAATTAGTCAATATGTAATAGTTTAGATTTGAATAAAGTAATCTGGACCCTAGCTTTGGCTCTGATTAGTGAATGTAATAGTGTTATGAGGAATTATTAATGAAGTTGGATTTCATTTGGCTTTATTCCAATTGTGCAATGGTTGTTGTCCATTCTCGCTCGATACTATTTAATTAACTGTAATTCCGCTCCGATATTTCGCGTCGGGGCGTTATAGCGAACTTTTCCATCGCATCGAGCGCCTCCTTGAAGTGCCTAGCCTCTGCGAGGGCGTCCACGATCGGGTTGCAGGTGATCTCATTAGGTTGGATCTCCACCAGCCACATCACCTCCAAGAGCCTGATCGCCTGGTCCACCCTCCGCATCCAGTAGAGCCCCACAATCATCATGTTGTAGGTCACAGACTCACAACGATGGGGTGGAGTGGCCCCTACTGGCGCATCTCTTCCCTACATGCTCTACCTTCCAGAGCCGTCGGGACCAGAACCAACGGGTTGAGAAGGATGTTGTAGGATCGGATGGTGGGGGACTAGCCGGGTTCCTCCTCCTTCCTCTGGTTTAAGTACACCACGCTGCCGTGTTGTCACGCCCCGACACGGAATATCGAGAGCGGAGGCAGTTGCAAGTGAACGGGTATAGAGCCAGTGCTAGACATCAAACCATTGCACAATGAATAATAAAGTAAATTCTTTCATTAATACATTCAAATGCCTAGTTACAACCACTAATATCAGAGTCAATCTATAGGGCCCAATACATTGAAAGAAAGTAAAAGACTAAACTTCAAACCTAACTACTACAACGCTAAATATGCAATAGGACTCTAGGGTACTCAAGACATCACTCCAGGTCGTTCCCGTCCTCTTGAGTGTATGGTTCATCCTCGGTCTCACCTGAGAACACAACGACAAATAACGCAGGGTGAGCGATAACGCCCAGTAGGACTTAAATCTCAGGATCAAGCATGCTTTAAGTGTTTAATGTCTTATAAAGCAGGATAACTAGAGAGAATAACGAGAAAAATACAGAAAGTACTGGTACATGATAACGAGGGACAATAGCACAATGCACGAGAGTATATCACGACAAGTTTTGATATCGGATTGGCCGTATAACAAGATAACAAGTAAAGTTGCACTTCAGTGCACAAGTCACGATAGCAAGTGTTGGTCGATATTCTTTCAACACGAGATTCAAGTAAACCAATAATTGACTGTTGATTAATTGATTGCCATAGATCGAATCTTGCGTGTTCATGCGTTAGGTGTATGCCATCACCCTGATCATTAGACCCCCGCGAGTTATAGCCTTTCAGGTGCTCCTCCCAAAGACCAGACCAGGCCCTTATAATGTTGCCTAGCATAGTCATGTTTTTATCGTAGACAATCAATTTAATGGCCAAATAGAGTACCAAGAAATAGATGAGAGTATTAGATGAATAGACGAGATAGTAGAGTGGACGTGAATAGACGAGCGAGTAGAGTACAGATGAGAGCTAGTGGACATTGCACGTAATGCGACGAGTAAAATGCGATAGTAACAGTTGCACAACACGCGCACTTGGTGTTGGCAGTCAGGTGGAACTCACGATATCTTCCCGCTGGCCATGTTATGCGCAAGTCTAGAGGTCCGACGTGATTCAAGGTAAGAGCGAACTTCTAATAGCCGTTTGGATCATATCGATCCCTAAAGGTATAATGGGTGTTAGGGTACAACCGCTCGTCGACCATGTAAGAATCCATGATCAGAGGAGACTTACGGAGGCCTTGTACAAGGGTCATAGTCCGACGAAAGGAATATCCGACGGAGAGTTCACCACAATTGCCAAGTAAAGTGTGTATATAAAACAGGTGCTCGACGTTCTAGAGGGATTCTAGAACACGTGGAGCGTCGATATCGGTATATAAAACGCAAGGAAAAACGAATACAAGTCCTTTAAAATAGGGCAATTAATATACTTTATTACAATAAATTACCCGATACATTATGAGATATTTTATGCCAGATTTCAGCCATATATGGATGGTTCATGTGTGTGCATGTGTAAGAGAGATCATAGATAGAAAAGAAGTCGTGAATATGTATTTTAAAGCATTCAATAAGGCTCTATTTTAAAACAGGTGTTTTTACTGCGTGTGTGACTGTTAAAAAGACGTAAGAATATTTTGAAAGTGAGAGTAACAAATTTTATGGGTTTTCATGCAAAATCTTGTGACACACGCGTACCCATGTAAGGGTCGCGACAGGGTCATGATGGAACGCGACAGGGTCCTGTACGGGTCGCGACAGGGCTGTCTGCTCAGGCGGCCAGAACGCGACGGGGTCTCCTGTCGCGTTCAGAACCCGACACAGAAAGACGTTGCGACGGGCTTGAGAACGCGACCTGTCGGGCCGTCGCGTTCTCAGGTCCGTGGACTGAGTCTGACAAAGTTCTGCTCTGTCTTGGATTGCGGTCCAGAAATATCAGATTTTGATACAGGGTCGTTCAGAAAATCATATCTAATTGTATACACGATGAAAAATCATGAAACCAGTTTTAAATTGATCTAGACATGCAAGGGTACTTCCAGTAATTAAGAATTTGAAAACAATCATGGTATCGACATAGTTCTAACAAGTTGAACAAGAAGCAACCTAATTCCAGGTGCAGCAGAGATGAATGATTTAATTCGAGCAACATGCTTCATAAAAATTAGGGCTTTTAGGGGTAAAAGATCCCTAACAACAAGTAGTATCTACAATAAAATTTTCGTAGCATGGGAACAAGTGTACATGGAGATCTGATTTAAACATGAGACTCGGAGTTATCATGGATGCAGAACTTCTAAAATCAAGAACAAAAGATTGGCTCGATGAAAAATTATGAAACAAGAGGGCTTTTGTTCTTGGTGATTGGAACTACCTATAGATGGATTTGATTTGGTTTTGCTTGTGAGAATGCCTACCTTTGACTCGATTTATCTTCTAGGGCTTAGAACTCCAAGAACGAAGAAGAAGCTCCAAGAACTCCTTCTCCCCACGAGATCCTCTCCTCCTTGGCCTCTTCTCTACGTCCAACAACCCTTGGCAACGAGCTAGGGTCGGCCAGGAGGGTTTAAGAGGTGTATTTATATAAATACAAGTTCCTATTCCTACTACTACTCAAATTCCTCTTAATTACGAGATTTCCTAACTCCAACCTTCCTTTCTTGCTTTCCAACCTCTATTTAGGTTAGGATGTGATCTAAATTCGTGCTAGACTATATGGGGTAGGTTTAGGAATCCAATTCCAACTATAATTGCCACTTTTATTGCTTTAATAGCCCCTTTCCAATTAGGAGATAATTAAACTCCGAATTTAGGGTATTTTCTTATTATTCTCCCTTTGTAAATTCATATTTTTGACCCAATAAATTCTAGAGGATCCATTAAGCAAAGTTCATTACTCTTTTCCATTTAATGGGTTTTATTTAATGCTCTTTTCATTGATATCCTTGAGTTTTTAATTTATTATTTAAATTTTTATTTTTCTCAAAAATTCAGGTTGCTACACGTGTGGCCTTCCTTGTAGAGCGTGTCGATGAGGAGATCAAATGGGTCTGTGACCGCTACCTCAGCATTGTCCAAGGAAGTTGATGACGAAGGCAAGGGACAGAAGTCCCACATGTACTAGTAAGTGCGTATGGTTGCCTGCGGCATGGCGACGCGAGTATAGCAACAAATGAGGGTTGATATTTTTTCAAAATATACTTTTTTCAGTTTTTGGAAAAGTTGCTGACTTATTTTTTATATGTCAGCAATCTCCAACCACTGACATATGTTCAATATGTTAGCTGCTAGCATCCGTTGATATATCCCATGTATGTAAGCGGTTATAGATTGTTGACAAATGTCTCATATGTCGACGACTATTTATATCTACTGACAGTCGATGATCAATTTTTCAATGGCTATAAAATTGTTGACATATGTTTATGTCAACGGTTCTGAATCTTTTATCAACGGCTAGCCAATATATGTGTTTTTCCTTAGTGTTCAGAAGGTTATCTAGATAAGTTCATGACACATGTACCGTAAAGGAATCCAAAAACTCAATGAGTACCTCAAAAGTTAAGATACGGGACTTTGACTCTTCATAACCTCCTCATTCATACTATACAAATATTTTCCCTGTTTAATTATTCTAAAGAATCTACTCTCAGACACATGTAAATTAAGGAAGTGGATATGCACATTCATTCGATTCGAATCCAAATGCAGATATCTAGTGATAAGAATTATGTCCTGTAGGATAGAGATTTGATTGAAATCCCTTGATAACCAACGTCAGCATGCCATCACAAGATTAACCAATTTACGTAAAGTAAATCTTGGAAGATATGATTTTTTAGTTGTGAACTTTTGATCATCGTATCGGGTATGAATCACCTGCCGGTACATCACATCGTGCTTAGTGATGGCAATCCAAATAATGTTTTGCCGATACTTCATTTCGTGCTTAGTATAAGGCAATCTAAGATGTGTATCGGTTAACACTTTTATCTAGAAGTAGAAGGTTTCGAGTTCAATTTTTGAGAAGATTTATCTGATTTATATATAATCTTCGAAGTGTATAAATTTAAAATTTTTTTGATCAAATGTGGTAATGTGGACATTGAAATTAATAGCTCAAAAAAAAATGAGAGAGTAAAATGTTGAAGCCCATGAGAAAGTCCAAATTCTGGCGGTCCAATGGAGAGGCTCCATCAGATGGTCAACAAAAGGTGAACTCATCTAGTTCAGATGGGTCCACCAGATCAATTAAAAAGTGGGTTTATAAAAGCTATCCCTAGACAGATGAAAAGGGAGGAGGCGGCGTTTCGTGGGGAGCAAGGCAGTCTTCTCTTCCTCTGGCTGCGTGGGCGCTGGTTGAAGAAGAGAAGGCAGCGTCCTCCAATTTCTTCCCAGAGAAGCCAGTACGCAGAAAGAAAACGAGGGGTAGGTGAATGGATATGATGTAAAGGAGGGAGAGAGTTTTTTTCTTGTTTTCTTTAACGGAGACCTTGCGTTTCTCATCTCTCCCACCATCTTTTTAATATCTTTGATTATTCTATTCCCCTTCCAAAAGATCATATTGTCTTTGCTTGGCTCGTATGCCTCCGTTACCTTGAGCCTTTATTGCTTGAAGAGTTATTTAATATCTTTTATCTCTATGAGAGGATGCTGTCATGATTACATCCTTGATGTGCATTTTTTTTAGTTTTTATGATACCAGCCGCTGGATTGCATGTTGTTGTGTCCCTTCCCATTATCCCTACATTTATTCCCACGTACCTCTCTATGTATATATTACTGATATCCATATGCACACAATGCTTCCTGCACCTTCTGAATGCTCCTTTATCCTGCATATGCCTCTTCCGTTTGATTTATTCTACTTTTTTTAACCTGTGTGAACAAAATGAACCTTCTTCAATGGCGGTTTGGACATCTTAATATCCAGACCCTGCCTCAAAGGAGGTTCTAATATTCTCCTCACTGTACTCGGTGGACCGAACGTTCCTTCTTTTCGTTTTGTTGAGCCAATTATTGTACTGTGTTGGAGAATAGAAAAGGTGTGAAGCGGAGGGCCACACTGTTGGACAGGTAGCACGCTGAGTCAGTGGCGCTATGACCCTGTTCATCCAAAATAAGCCAACAATAGTGTAACGTCGCGTGTTTTTCGAATCCATGTGGATCGTGTGTGTTGTGGTTGTGGCGGCCGTTGTGAGGCCAATGCGAGTTGGTTGTGTGGAATGCTCAGTGTGAATATGTGGTTTGAGCAGGTGAAGTGCAGGGTTGGTCCTAAAATGGAATAGGACCTGCTGCAGTTGAGTTATAGTTGGCGTCCAGATAGGTTGTCGTTTATGCATGAACTTGGCGGCATTAGATGTGGACGTTTAGAGTGGCGGTTGCTGTTGGCGACAAGGGGGTTGACGCCAACCTGACAGTTTTGCAGGTTATAGGCTCACCCGAGGGCAGCTCTCTCAGCTCACTCTCTTTCCCTCTTGCCCCAGCTTCGCGTCCCGGTGTTTCTGAAGCTTCTAACAGGTTCCAAGGAGTGGTTGGACGATCGTAGAACGCGTGGCGTTGCCGAATTGTGCGAGGAAACGTCGCGGTGTGGTGTAATTCCCGTGGGAGCTCGCGGAGGGCTCGGCGTGAACGGGGAGTTTACGGGAGGTTCTAGCGTGTTCTGAGGTAGGGGACGAACCCGTTTAGCTCCGTAGAAACATTAAAACACATCATAACCACCTGAATCAACGTGATAATGCATTTTCGGATAATTTGCACCATATGGGGATAATGGGTGGTTTGAGTAGTTTAATGTACGAAGCATGTTGTAATGGGTTACGTTGGGTTCCTGCATGTTAAAAGAATTGTTTCCATATGTTTTTATGTAGTTAGAATGGTTAGAAAACCCGCAGAGCCGGATTAGGGTTTCTGCAGGGTTTATGGCCAGAGAACTTGGCGTCAACATCGATTGTCGCCAAGCTCCTTAGCTATGATGTTAACGGCCAGATCCCTTGCCGTTGACTTGGTGTAAGCGGCAGTCGATGTTGCCGCCTACTGGTTATGAACAGAAATGACTGAATTATGGCATTTATCGATAATACATGTGTGTTAACACATGAGGTGCACTAAGTGCATATGGTTTCTGAGATTAGCGTACTGGGTACGCAGTTGGCTAGTTCTTTACGTGTTTGTGTGGTGTTCACGTGTAGTGAACTACCAGTGCACGAGGTTTGTACGAGACTTCACGTGGTTTGTGTGTGACGTGCACGTGGTTTTGTGTACGTGGCGAGTAGTACGACGCCTACCGTGGTTACCTCTCCAGTTGGGTGCCCCAAGTTCTTTGTAGCCAGGCTATTAGCTCGGGGCTTTGTCCCGGTACTTGTGTTGTACCGTCGAGGTCTGTGTCGTCTGACTTGGACACCCTCACTCCTGTGTTTGAGTTGCACGTCCGGCTGAGGGAAAGACGACAGTGGGACAGTGACACTTGTGTTTGTCTTTAGTCACTTGTAGCGCGCTCGTAGTTGGGGGTACGGACACCAGTAGTCGACACTGGTCCCCAGCTAGTCCTTTTCCAGTGCCTCACTCTAGAGAGCCCGGGCCAGGGTCTCCTGAGGTGTCAGGCATGGGCCTGTGACCGTGTGGTTCGCAGGTGGTGGTGTTTAGTTGGTCTCCACAGTTGCTTGACTTTTCACGTGGAGCGGCAGCTGGACCTTTCGTCCGTGGCTGCGAGACTGGGAGGTTTTTACCTGTGTTAGCTTGTCCGAGTCAGTTTCTGGTGTCGCGAACCAGTTCACGTGACTCGTGTTTGGCTGTCTCTACTCTAGCTTGTACACCTGTACTGGTTTGCCGTTTAATTATTAAAGTTGTTTCTCGTAGTCGGCAGACGGTGAGTACTTTTACAGCTTTGATATTCTGTTTAGGCTGTTATATAAATGTTAGTATTGTTTACTGCTTTCGCACCTGTGGTTTGGTTTGCTCGGTGTTGGGGGAGTTCCCTACTGAGCCAGTGACTAGCGAGGCTCACCCCTACCCCCACAGGTGAGAGCGAGGAGGACGTTTCACGACCGTCGTCCAGTTCAGAGCCGCGTCGTAGCGGTGCAGGGTCAGTACCTCCAGCTGTGTAGTAGCAGCTCCAGCAGTGTAGTGTAGATAGTTGTTTACTTTCTTCAGTTGTACCTCGGGGTATGCCCCAGGCTCTTGTACTTTATTCCAGTTTTGTGGAAATTTGGCTATGTAACTTGTGGAATATATATAATGAAATGGTGTGTTCCTTTGTGTTTACACGGACTGTGGTTTGGTTTCCCTTGCGAGGCTTCGGCCCGTTCGCGGGAGGCGGATCCTTATTAAGCTTGTTATCGATTTAATGGGCTTAAGTAAGGCGTTCCGTCACAGTTGGTATCAGAGCAAAGGTCCGTGTTAATATAAGGAAACTAGAAGGATACATAGCCTTATTTCGGTCTTGTACACTGCTGGTAGGGACCCTGGTTTTTGATAATTTGTTGTTTTGATTTTTGTTGGTGTCTTGTTTATGTAGAAATTTTTGGAATCGTTGATAGAAGAGATTGGGTGGTGGAGGAGATGATCCGGAGGAAAGTACCCAGCGTATGATAGAAAGAATCTGGGAAAGCCTTACGGATATTCGGGCGAGAATGGATCAGCAGGCGCCGATACCACCGGTTGCAGTGCCACCTGGGGATGGAGATGCTGTACCTGTAGCTCCAGTTCCGCCGAGAGCGGAGGTGCCTTTTGCAGCACCTATGCCACCACCACCACCAGTGATGATAGCAGAAGAACCAGTGATGCAAGTTGAAAAGTTTCTGAGATTGCAGCCACTACTACTTATTCAGGAGGGCCGAATCCAGATACAGCTGAACACTGGGTTCATGAAATTGAAAGAGTCTTTGCGACTATGAGATGTCCGGCAGCATAAAGTAGTGTTAGCTGCTTATCAGTTGAGAGGTTTTGCTTTGGAATGGTGGCGACTGAAGATGCAGACCACCTTTGCAGGCAGGACAGAAGAGGCTATTACTTGGTCGGAATTTCTTGATGTATTTAACGATACATTCTTTCCGATCCAAGTGCAACAAGTGAAAAGGGAGCAGTTTCGGACTCTCCAGCAAGGTAACTCTTCAGTTTTAGAGTACCAGATGAGGTTTATGGCGCTCAGCCGTTATGCACCTTATGTTGTTTCAGATAATAGTATGATGGTTGAGTATTTCATTAGAGGCTTGAGAGTGAAATTGCAAGATGCGATAGTACCTCTTATGTGCAAGACAGTGGAAGAAGCAGCTCAGAGAGCAGCTACTTTAGAGAGGTCTATTCGGACTTGTCAGGTGGGCGAATCAGGTTCAGGTAGTTTCCGGCTACCGCAGCAGTCAGTGGGTGCAAGCAGGGGTAAAGCACCAACAGGACCTTCTTCATCAGGTTTTGGTAAATGGGGCCAGAAATTAAAGCAAGCTTTTAAAGGAAAAGAAAAGGATGGGAAAGTCGTCACATTTCAGCAAGATCGAGGTAAGCCAGAGGTGGAGGAGTCGCAGCAGAGTACTGCCAGGCAGCCCTTCTCACCAATACAGCCACTCAGTGTATCCACCATCATTTCTGTGTGTCGCTCGGGACATTTGATTCGCAATTGTCCCTATCCGAGAGAGTATGGTTATGGAAGAGGTGTGCAGCAGTTCCAGCAGCCACAATCAAGTCGTGGCAGAGGAGTACCGCAGCAACGAGGTAGAGACCGGTTATGGCTATCACCCGAGCCCAGACGGAGGCATCGAATATGATAGAAGTACTTTACCTCTTTATGAATATCAGCAAGAGTTTTATTTGATTCGGGTGCCTCTCATTCTTTTATTTCCGAAGAATTTCTGGATTGTATGGTTCATCCTTTAGAAGAGAAATCTTGTGAGTTGGTGTGGAGGTTCCTTCAGGTGAGTTCTTGCTCACTTCGAGCTATGTAGATGAGCTCCTGTTATGATTGAAGGGAACCAGATGCCGGGTCGGTTGTATGCCCTGCAGTTGTCAGATTATGATATTATCTTGGGTATGGACTGGCTTGAGATGTATGAGCAATGTTAGATTGCAGAAAGAAAAGGATCAGATTTTGTCATCCTAATGGTGCAGTATTTGAATATCAAGGTATGCCTTTTTATATCTCGAAGTTTCTAATTTCTGCAATTAAAGCTAGAAAGTTGATAAATGCTGGGAATGTGGCTTATTTAGCCGCGGTGAGTTTAGTAAGGCTAGTCAGTCATTGAAGCAGTTCCCGTGGTGAGGGAATTTGCTGATGTTTTTCCTGAGATTTGCCTGGTTTAGCTCCACATAGAGAGGTGGACTTTACCATTGAATTGCTGCCAGGTACCATGCCGATTTCTAAAGCTCCATATCGGATGGCCCAGCAGAACTTAGGAATTGAAAAAGCAGTTAGAAGAATTGTTGCAGAAAGGGTTCATTAGACCGAGTCATTCCCCGTGGGGAGCGCCGTGTTATTTGTGAAAAAGAAAGATGGAAGTTTTCGGATGTGTATTGATTATAGAAAGTTGAATGATGTGACCATCAAGAATAAGTACCCATTGCCGAGAATAGATGATCTGTTTGATCAGTTGCAATCAGCAAAAGTGTTTTCTAAAATTGATTTGAGGTCTGGGTACCATCAATTGAGAATTAAAGAGGAAGATATCGATAAGACAGCATTTAGAACCAGATATGGTCACTTTGAGTTTGTGGTTATGCCTTTTGGGTTGACTAATGCTCCTGCAGGTTTTATGGATCTGATGAATAGAATTTTTCATCCATATTTAGACCAATTCATTGTGGCCTTTATTGATGATATTCTGATTTATTCAGTATCTGAAGAGGAGCATGCAGCTCATTTAAGGTTTACCCTGCAATTGTTAAGGGATAATCAGTTGTTTGCCAAATTCAATAAGTGTGAATTTTGGCTGAAAGAAATTCAATTTCTGGGTCATGTTATCTCAGCTAGAGGAGTAGCAGTGCACCCGAGTAAAGTGGAAGCTGTAACGTCGCGTGCTTTTCGGATCCATGCGGATCGTGTGTGTTGTGGTTGTGGAGGCCGTTGTGAGGCCAATGCGAGTCAGTTGTGTAGAATGTGTAATGTGCATGCGTGACTTGAGTAGGTAAAGAGCAGGGTTGGTCCTGAATTGAAACAGGACATGCTGCTGTTCTGTCTGAGTTGGAGGCCAAGGGGTGGCCGTTGACTGTTGGCGTCCAGATCCATGGACGTTGACTTCTTGAACTTGGCGGCAGAAGATGTGGACGTTTAGTCTGGCGGTTCTTATTGGCGACAAGGGGGTTGACGCTAATCGTCAGTCCAGCAGGTTATATGCTCACCCGAGGGCAGTTCTCTCAGCTCTCACTCATTCCCTCTTGCCCCAGCTTGCTGCCCCCGAGTCTTTGAAGCTTCTAACAGGTTTTGAGGAGTAGTTGGACGATCGTAGAACGTGGACGTCGCCGAATTGCGCGAGGAAACGTCGCGGTGTGGTGCAATTCCCGTGGGAGCTCGCGGAGGGCTCGGCGTGAACGGGGAGTTGCGGGAGATTCTAACGCGTTCTGAGGTAGGGGACGAACCCTGGTAACTCCATAGGAACATTAAAACACATCATAACCACTTGAACCAGCATAATAATCCATGTTTGAATAGAGTTGCACCATGCGGGATAATGGGTGTTTGAGTAGTTTAATGTACGAAGCATGCTGTAATGGGTTGTATTGGGTATTAGCATGCTAAAGGAATCGTATTTGCATGTTTCTAAGTAGTTAGAACAGTCAGAAAGCCCGCAGAGCCGGATTAGGGTTTCTGCAGGGTTTTATGGTCGAAGAACTTGGCGTCAACATCGACTGCCGCCAAGCTCTTCAGCCAAGAGATTAACGGCCGGGAACCCTTCCGTTGAATCTCTGTAGGCGGCAATCGATATGGACGCCTACTGATTATGAACAGAAAAGGCTATTTATGGTATTTTATCGCTAATGCATGCATGATAACATATGAGGTGCACTGAGTGCACTTGGTTTACGCGTTTAGCATACAAGGTATGCTGTTAGTTGTTTACTTTGGTGACTGTGCGTCGTTTACGCGAGTCAGTGGGTTCACGTGTAGTGGACCATGGTTACTTGTGGTTTACGTGAGGTTTCACGTGGTTTGTGTGTGACGAGCACGTGGTTCTGTGTACGTGGCAAGTAGTAGACGCCTACCGTGGTTACCTCTCCAGTTGGGTGCCCCAGGTTCTGTGTGAGCCAGGCTGTTAGCTCGGGGCTTTGTCCCGGTACTTGTGTTGTACCGTCGAGGTCTGTGTCGTCTGACCTGGACACCCTCACTCTTGTGTTTGAGTAGCACGTCCGGCTGAGGGAAAGACGACAGTGGGACAGTGACTCGTGAGTTTGTTTTTAGTCACTTGTGGCGCGCTCGTAGTTGGGGGTACGGACACCAGTAGACGTACTGGACCCCAGCTAGTCCTTTTCCCAGTGCCTCACTCTAGAGAGTTCCGGGCCAGGATCTCTAGAGGTGCCAGGCATGGGCCTGTGACCGTGTGGTCCGCAGGTGGTGGTGTTTAGTTGGTCTCCACAGTTGCTTGACTTTTTCACGTGGAGCGGCAGTTTGACCTTTCGTCCGTGGCTGCGAGATTGGAGGTGTTTACCTGTGTTAGTTGTCCGAGTCAGTTTCTGGTGTCGCGAACCAGTTTACGTGGCTCGTGTTGGCTGTCTCTACTTTAGCTTGTACACCTGTACTGGTTTGCCGTTTATTTATTAAAGTGGTTTCTCGTAGTCGGCAAACGGTGAGTACTTTTACAGCTTTACTTACCTGCTTAGCTGTTATATAAATTGTTGGTATTGTTTATTGCTTTCGTACCTGTGGTTTTGCTTTGCTCGGTGTTGGGGGAGTTCCCTACTGAGCCAGTGACTAGAGAGGCTCACCCCTACCCCCACAGGTGAGAGCGAGGAGAACGTTTCTCGACCGTCGTCCAGTTCAGAGCTGCGTCGTAGCAGTGCAGGGTCGGTACCTCCAGCTGTGTAGTAGCAGCTCCAACAGTGTAGTGTAGCTAGTTTGTTTATTTGTTTCAGTTGTACCTCGGGGTATGCCCCAGGCTTTTGTACTTTCTTTCAGTTTTGTGGAAATTTGGCTATGTAAACTTGTGGAATATATATAATGAAATGGTGTGTTCCTTTGTGTTACACGGACTGTGGTTTGGTTTCCCTTGCGAGGCTTCGGCCCGTTCGCGGGAGGCGGATCCTTATTAAGCTTGTTATCGATTTAATGGGCTTAAGTAAGGCGTTCCGTCACAGAAGCAGTGATGAAATGGGAAGTGCCTAAGACAATAACTGAGATTAGAAGTTTTCTGCTGGGTTGGCAGGTTATTATAGGCGCTTTATTCAAGATTTTTCTAAAATTGCCGCACCTATGACTAAGTTGACTAGAAAGGTGTGCCATTTGTGTGGTCCGGTGAATGTCAGAAAAGTTTTATGGAATTGAAGAAAAGACTTACATCAGCACCTATATTGACATTACCGGCAGGGAGTGGTGGTTTTGCATTGTATCTGATGCTTCAAGGAGAGGCCTTGGAGCAGTGCTTATGCAGCATGGCAAAGTAATAGCATATGCATCCAGGCAATTGAAGCCGGCAGAGGAAAATTACCCTACTCATGATTTAGAATTGACAGCAGTTGTGTTTGCCTTGAAAATGTGGAGGCATTATCTGTATGGTGAGAGATTTGAGATCTTTACAGATCATAAAAGCTTGAAGTATATCTTCTCGCAGAAAGATTTGAATCTTCGCCAGCGCAGATGGATTGAATATTTGAAGGATTATGATTTCAGTTTGGCTTACCATCCGGGTAAGGCCAATGTTGTAGCTGATGCCTTGAGCAGAAAGGCATATGTAAGTCTAATGATGATTAAAGAATGGAAGTTGTATGAGGAGGTAGCGGAGAACTCCTTATATGTGCCCAGTAGTCAGCGACGGGCAGTATTAGCTGCTAGTGCTGTAGAGCCATCTTTGTATTGGCAGATAGTTGAAGCTCAAAGAGCAGATGCCAGTTTGGCTGAAATTGTGAAAATGGAAGGAGTTACCATTGATGATAATTGTGTGGTCAGGCTTAGAGGCAGGTTGTTTGTTCCTGCAGAGAGAGAGGTGAGCAGCGAGTATTGGAAGGCTCAAATCTAGGTACACTATTCATCCGGTAGTACTAAAATGTACCATGATTTGAGAAAACATTTCTGGTGGCCTCTTATGTAGAAAGAAATAGCGGAATTTGTTGCAAGGTGTGCTATCTGTCAGCAGATTAAAGTAGAGCATCAGAAGCCTGGAGGTTTGTTGCAACCGTTGCCCATTCCACAATGGAAGTGAGATGATATTACTATGGATTTGTGGCAGGTTTACCGAGATCGAATTCCGGGCATAATGGAATATGGGTATTTGTTGACAGATTAACCAAGGTATGCAGATTAGTGGCAGTAAGTATGTCTTGGACAGTGGACAGGTTGGCAAATATTTATGTTGAAAGGATTGTTCCACTGCATGGTATTCCGAAGACAATTGTGTCTGATAGAGATCCAAGATTTACTTCTGATTTTTGGAGAAGTTTGCAGAAAGTGATTGGTACTGAGCTGAGATATAGCTCCGCTTATCATCCCCAGACAGATGGTCAGACAGAGAGGACTATCCAGACAATTGAAGATATGTTGCGGCGAGCTTGTTGTTTGGTTTGGGGAGGTAGTTGGGAGCATCATTTGGGAATGGTTGAGTTTTCCTATAATAATAGTTATCATACCAGTCTTGGGATGGCACCGTATGAAACTTTATATGGAAGGCCATGTAGAACCCCATTGAACTGGCATGAAGTAGGAGAAAGGCAGTTAGTGGGTCCTGAATTGATTCAGCAAACCACTGAAGTAGTAAAGCTTATTAAAGAGAAATTGCAAGCAGCCCAAAGTAGGCAGAAAAGTTATGCAGATGTCCGAGGAGACCACTTCAGTTTGAGGTGGGAGATTCTGTTTTCTTGAGAGTTTCTCCAAGTAAAGGTATTATGAGGTTTGGTAAGACCGGAAAGTTGAGCCAAGATATGTGGGACCTTTTCAAGTGTTAGAAAGAATTGGAGAAGCAGCTTATAGGCTGGATTTGCCAGCAGATTTTGCAGATGTGCATGATATTTTCCATGTTTCTATGTTAAGAAAATGTATTGAAGATCCAGCTCAAATAATCAGATATCAAGGTGGTGACCTGAGGCCGGATATGACTATGCCAGAATACCCGGTGCAGATCACAGATCGAAAGATGAAGAAGTTGAGAAATAAAGAAATTGAGTTAGTTAAAGTGAGATGGGAGAATAGATTGGGTGGTGAGGATACCTGGGAGTTAGCCGAGGAAATGGCTAAAGGGTATCCCTATCTGTTTGTATAAGCTTTTGTATTTCTTTTTAGATGATAGTACTTGTAAAGGTATGTATGTTTAAGTTGTTTAACCTTAAGTTGTGTTATGAATTTCGAGGTCGAAATTTTCTTTTTAGATGATAGTAATGTAATGTCGCGTGCTTTTCGGATCCATGTGGATCGTGTGTGTTGTGGTTGTGGCGGCCGTTGTGAGGCCAATGTGAGTTGGTTGTGTGGAATGCTCAGTGTGAATATGTGGTTTGAGCAGGTGAAGTGCAGGGTTGGTTCTGAAATGGAATAGGACCTGCTGCAGTTGAGTTATAGTTGGCGTCCAGATAAGTTGTCGTTTATGCATGAACTTGGCGGCATTAGATGTGGACGTTTAGAGTGGCGGTTGCTGTTGGCGACAGGGGGTTGACGCCAACCTGACAGTTTTGCAGGTTATAGGCTCACCCGAGGGCAGCTCTCTCAGCTCACTCTCTTTCCCTCTTGCCCCAGCTTCGCGTCCCGGTGTTCTGAAGCTTCTAACAGGTTCCAAGGAGTGGTTGCGATCGTAGAACGCGTGGCGTTGCCGAATTGTGCGAGGAAACGTCGCGGTGTGGTGTATCCCGTAGGAGCTCGCGGAGGGCTCGGCGTGAACGGGGAGTTTACGGGAGGTTCTAGCGTGTTCTGAGGTAGGGGACGAACCCGTTTAGCTCCGTAGAAACATTAAAACAATCATAACCACCTGAATCAACGTGATAATGCATTTTCGGATAATTTGCACCATATGGGGATAATGGGTGGTTTGAGTAGTTTAATGTACGAAACATGTTGTAATGGGTTACGTTGGGTTCCTGCATGTTAAAAGAATTGTTTCCATATGTTTTTTTTGTATGTAGTTAGAATGGTTAGAAACCCGCAGAGCCGGATTAGGGTTTCTGCAGGGTTTGGCCAGAGAACTGGCGTCAACATCGATTGTCGCCAAGCTCCTCAGCTATGATGTTAACGGCCAGATCCCTTGCCGTTGACTTGGTGTAAGCGGCAGTCGATGTTGCCGCCTACTGGTTATGAACAGAAATGACTGAATTATGGCATTTATCGATAATACATGTGTGTTAACACATGAGGTGCACTAAGTGCATATGGTTTCTGAGATTAGCGTACTGGGTATGCAGTTGGCTAGTTCTTTACGTGTTTGTGTGGTGTTCACGTGTAGTGAACTACCAGTGCACGAGGTTTGTACGAGACTTCACGTGGTTTGTGTGACGTGCACGTGGTTTTGTGTACGTGGCGAGTAGTACGCCGCCTACCGTGGTTACCTCTCCAGTTGGGTGCCCCAGGTTCTTTGTGAGCCAGCTGTTAGCTCGAGGCTTTGTCCCGTTACTTGTGTTGTACCGTCGAGGTCTGTGTCGTCTGACCTGGACACCCTCACTCCTGTGTTTGAGTTGCACGTCCGGCTGAGGGAAAGACGACAGTGGGACAGTGACACTTGTGTTTGTCTTTAGTCACTTGTAGCGCGCTTGTAGTTGGGGGTACGGACACCAGTAGTCGACACTGGTCCCCAGCTAGTCCTTTTCCAGTGCCTCACTCTAGAGAGCCCGGGCCAGGTCTCCTGAGGTGTCAGGCATGGGCCTGTGACCGTGTGGTTCGCAGGTGGTGGTGTTTAGTTGGTCTCCACAGTTGCTTGACTTTTCACGTGGAGCGGCAGCTGGACCTTTCGTCCGTGGCTGCGAGACTGGGAGGTTTTTACCTGTGTTAGCTTGTCCGAGTCAGTTTCTGGTGTCGCGAACCAGTTCACGTGACTCGTGTTTGGCTGCTCTACTCTAGCTTGTACACCTGTACTGGTTTGCCGTTTAATTATTAAAGTTGTTTCTCGTAGTCGGCAGACGGTGAGTACTTTTACAGCTTTGATATTCTGTTTAGCTGTTATATAAATTGTTAGTATTGTTTACTGCTTTCGCACCTGTGGTTTTGGTTTGCTCGGTGTTGGAGGAGTTCCCTACTGAGCCAGTGACTAGCGAGGCTCACCCCTACCCCCACAGGTGAGAGCGAGGAGGACGTTTCACGACCGTCGTCCAGTTCAGAGCCGCGTCGTAGCGGTGCAGGGTCAGTACCTCCAGCTGTGTAGTAGCAGCTCCAGCAGTGTAGTGTAGATAGTTGTTTACTTTCTTCAGTTGTACCTCGGGGTATGCCCCAGGCTCTTGTACTTTATTCCAGTTTTGTGGAAATTTGGCTATGTAACTTGTGGAATATATATAATGAAATGGTGTGTGTCCTTTGTGTTTACACAGACTGTGGTTTGGTTTCCTTGCGAGGCTTCGGCCGTTCGCGGAAGGCGGATCCTTATTAAGCTGTTATCGATTTAATGGGCTTAAGTAAGGCGTTCCGTCACAAATAGCCCCCAGATTAATCATACAATCTCTGATCTCTCATTCTCCGTAGCGTTGAGATGCATCAGATGTGATTATTAATTCTTGTAGGTGTGCTCAACACATTGATTCCCCATCTTCGGAATTTCTATTTCTTCTCATTTTTACTTTAAGCAGTCTGGGTGGAGAATAATCCACGGTTTGGAGCTTCATGCTAAAAAGGGATAAACAGTAAATGATGTTTCAATTAAACAGTGATATTTATTCATTGTTCGCCCTCTCAATAGATGATTCTATCACGGTTTTCCAGCCCCCCTTGATGTGCATCTGAACCAGTATCAAACAGTCCTCCAAGAGCCTTGTTTCGCTAATCAAGGGGATTGGGCAAATAATGCCTAGATCTCTTTGTTTAGTCCACCAAGCAATGGGTTACAATGCCACCTCAAATTCCAAGATCATCCCTGCCATGAGCAAGGTGTTTCTAGGAGAGGGGCGTTTGTTACCTCTTGCACAGGTAACCAGCTGCGCCGATTCGGCCTGGCACTGGTTCTGGCAGTCCTGTAAGACCAGAGCAGAGCTGCGCCGATTCGACGCCCTGGTCATCGTTGGCTGAAGCCATATGAGCAATACCATTGCTCAGTGTGACATCGGCCGATCAATAGTCAAATGACTTAATATGAGACCCATCCCACCCCGGTTTGGACAATATAATGTCTATGTCCGGACGGATGGGTTTTTATGTTATTCATCCGTCCCATGGGTTGCTTGGTCATGACGTTGCTCGAATCTCCGTAGGCGTGCCTGGGGGGATCGGGGTCATGTGCCATTGAGATATGTCATTCTATGACATATTCTCTTTCTTTTGATACCATCTCTGCTTGTGGTGGATGAGTACCGTGCTTTCCCCTTATCGACCATGATAAGGGGAAATGCTGCCGAATTTTCCCCGCGAGGGTTGAGTTGGCGCAAAAAATCCTTAAAAGAGGTCATTAGCTTCCAATTGAGTTGACAACGTTGCAAACGAGCACCGATTCATTGAAGTCTATAACTTCAGCAGGGTTGCGCCGACTCAGTCTCTGCTGTCCGCTGCGCCGATTCAGTTTTTGCTGTCTGCCGCGCCGAATCGAATGAGCTGCGCCGGATCAAGTGCGCCCCCGCTGCCAAGTGACTACTAAACGGCCCAGCTGCGCCGAATCGTGAGCAGAGCTTCATTTTAAATGCCTCAAAAAGAACCAAGTGACAAATTGAAAGCTTTTCCATGATGAAAGAAACAAGAGATTAATTTAATCACCCTATGTTTTAAATGCCTAAAAAAAAAGAGAGTAAAAGACCAAATTGAACCTTTTTCAAGCAACAAACGAACAAAGGACTATCTCATACTTTGCAAAAGAACAAGAGACCAGTTTGAACTCTTTTCAAATGAACAAAATGTCATCTCATGTTTTCCAAAAGAAATAAAAGATCACTTCATGTTTTACCATATGATAAGAGTCTCAAATCGAATTGTTTTTAACAAAAGACCAAATCAAACTTCTTTTTCTAAATGGCAAAAGATCATATCGTGTCTTGCAAAAGACCAAATTAGACCTTTTCCAAGCAAAAAAAAATCACCTCAAGAGATTCAAGTTAAGATTGTTTTCGGCAAATGATCAAATAACCATTTATTGACTTGTCTCTCTTAATGGACCCAATGGATCAAATTGAAGTTTTCCATGATAAAAGAAGAACAAAATGAGTCAATAGGCAAAGAGATTCGGTAGTCAACCAAGTAAGAGATCAAATGAGTCCGATTATGCGTTCGTTTCGCTTAATGGCATCTCGGCTCAAATTTAATTTGCGTTTCGCACCTCTATCGGATGTTTCCGCTTTAGGCATGAGGCTTTCTAAATCTGGCGATTAATCAAGGGTTTTCCCTCTCAGAGGATGTAATTAACGTCGTTGCATTTAGGCAACGACGGGATTTTGGTTCAGGACCCGACCACTCACTCTCGTTTGACGAAGTCAACGGCGCGCACAATAGACCTAAGCCCTCCGGCTCTCGGAGGCAAACCATCTGTTGTCACCTCGGTGACTGGCACGCCCGCGCTGTGCGAATTTCCGATTCATCTCACGCCATCGTCGTCGCGTGTAGCGTTCGGCGGGACTTGGATTAGCAATACGCACCCATCCATGAGAATCAAAAGAATTTAAATAGATTTTAAATCTTTAAATGATCTTAGAAAAAAAATTCCATTTCCACAGGTAAAGATAATATGATGAGCAATAATTTAATGATATATAAATTCCTGTATAGAGATGATCTTATACGTTCCCAATCTATACTTAGGCACCGTTTGGGACAGAAGTCCCAAAAATAGTTTTTTCAAAAGTTGATTTTTAAGAGTTTCTGACATCTCTCCAGATTGTTATGAGATTTTAAAAAGTTCAAACTTTCATTTGGAACAGCGCAGCGCTCATGGAGATTTGGTGGATATTTTACTATATTATCCCTACTTTTGTGTGAGAAGTTACGGTGGATAAAGAGTCTTGGGACATAGGAGTTTTTGGACATTTTGATGCAAAATCTGCATCAACTCCTCACAAAGCGCCTGGAGCCCGATTTCACGCAGATGGAAAGAGAACTTTTGTTCTCTCCATCTCTCTCTTCCAGCGCTCAAAGTGCTTTCACGCAAGCAGAGGACTCCCGCTTCTATTTGGTAACACTTTGATATTTGTCAGGGATTTTTTCCTCAAAAGCGCTGCAAGAGGTGATCCCAAATGCTGCCTTAGACAGTTCACAAGATTTACAAAATAGGTGGGTTTTAAAAACTTCCTATATTGCAAACATCAAAGTAGCATGTTTAAAAAAGAGATCTTTGACGGCTAGTCTCACTTCTCACAGAGAGGTCTCTTCGTGGAATGTTCACCTTGTTTGAAAAAGAGATCTTTGACGGCTAGTCTCACTTCTCCAGGGAGGTCTCTTCGTGGAATGTTCCCGGCCACTTTGGGTAGCTTCTATCTTCAAATTATTCTTGTTTATAGCATTAGTGATGTCATCCAAAAAATTGCTTAATTTCAAGATACCACTCTTTTTTTCCTCTGTTTTGGTAACGAAGAACTCCCATTCCGAGGAGTTTTATAAGGGGCTCCGGTCGGGATTATGTGGGCTCAAAAATTGTTATTTGTGAGTTTAGGGTTGAACCTGACAATCTTTGAATTTCATGTATATATATTATTCTATCTCACTAGACCGGAAAAATTTCAAAGATTCCACTCTACTATGGATGCCAAAATAATAGGTCTGTGATGCTCTTAGATGTTATAGACCTCATACGTGTACACTACACTACACTGATGTATTTAACAAGTTTATAACTTTGGTTGATAGGTCTGAGTAATTTTCAAAATTACATCATGATAGAGATAAATTTTTGTAATTTTTAATCTTCAACGAGGAGTTCTTAGTAAACATGAGTCATCAGCTCTCGTTGCTTATACGTCTTTGGCCTTTGTACACACCGTCCATCGCTCCTACCGATTGAATGGTTCTGTGAGATACTCAGATCGTAGTGATGTGGGCGATTCACCATCCGCGATGTCGTGGGAAGTCTAATAAACTTTATTATTTAGAAGAAGAAAAAATCATAACAAGATTTACGCAGATGAATTTGCTCATTGTCATATTCTACCACTTGACACACTCGTGAACAATTAATTGGCGGGAAGGGAGAGGGAGGGCTATGAACTTACGATTGTCTGGCTGTCAATCCTCTATCCTCCTCACTTTTCCGTCCCTTCGGATATTTTTCCCACCTTCGACACATCAATTTTTGCCTTTCGTCAATTAAGTCGTCGGTTGACGGATGACAATCTTTCTTGGTCAGCAGCTAATTTTAGTGTGAGAAAGACTTGGCGCCATCATTAGAGTGATTTGTGCACATATTTTTATTTTATTAGGTGCTCAATTATTTGATGCTATTAAACCATCTAATGAAAGAGAAATATACATGCGCACCCTCTTATAGAGATTGTGCACCAAATCTTTTTCTTTTAAACTTACCTATATTGTCCAATCTCATTGGATTGTAAAATCATCGGAGATACAGTACTCTACCGTGGGTGCAAAAATATCCCAAATATTATATTTCTTGTGATATATACATCATAGTACAGTATTTAATCACATTTTACGCCAAACGAAGAGTACGTTCAAGTGAAAGATTGAGGGAGAAAATAAGAGCATGGCGAGCGAGACGAAGCATTGTTCCAGAGCTGCTTCTGCAAATCTTTCTGGAGATCGATCGAGCTGACTTCATTTGTTCATGCTTCAATCACTGAAGATAAGAGAGTTCGACATCGGGCAGATTCCTGGGCTCTGTTTTCTTTTCCGTTAGAAATCTATAACATTAGACTGAGATTTGAACGTGTTAATGGTAACGAGAGAAGAAGAGAAGAGATAGCCGGCCGGTCAGTGGACAAGGTACGTCACGAGGAGCGCCACCAGCATCAGCACGCAGGCGACGGCCTGGTCGACGGCGCTCGCGTCGCCCATGGAAGGGGCAGCCGCCGGCGCCGTGGGCTCGCCGAGGCCAGATGGGCGCCCGTCCGGCCCTGGTGCGCGAGCCGGAGAAGAAGAGAGCGAAGACGAGGAGAAGCGCGTGGAACGACGACGACGACCTTGTGAGACCCATCGCGTACATGTGCGCAGAGTACTGACGAAACTAGCTGCCTAGCAGAGGGAAGGGAAGAGCGAGTGACCGGGGAAGCTAAGGACAGAGGTGGTGAAGGGGTGATGCCGGTAGAGACCTGAGAGAATAGGTGGGATCGAGCTCTGTTGGGCGGTTTTGGCCTGAGACTGCAGGCGGCCGGTGCCGTCTGATTTTATATCACAACATACAGAGGTTATGTGGGCGGAGGGGGGTCTTGCGGCGGCGAGGGTACACCGCGTTTGACGCGCACGGAAGGGGGGGGGGCGGCGGCCGGCCTAAACGTGGCGGGGAACTTGCTCGAGAAAAGCACGCGGCCAACGCGTACCGCGCTGGGGGCCGGGTTGATGCGACGCGGAGGCGACGACGTCGAAGCTTCGGACGGAGGCGGCGAAGATTCGGGCCGGAGTCGTCTCTCTCGTGGGACTCATGGACGCACGTGCCTTTGACCCGGAAAACTTGTGGATATCAAGATTACAAATGCGAGTAGAAAGTTTAAATCTGAACAGATCCCGTGGGTGTTTGTTTGGACTCTTTTGGAGTTGACATGGGTGAGGGGAAAGATTTAGTGTATTTTTTTTATTTATTAAGTATAATATGATTAGGTATTAAATTTACGTGACATCTAATAATTGAGTTGTTATTTATCACTCTTATATGAGGGATGTCCATAAATTTAGTGTCTAATTATATTATATTTAAGTTAATAAAAAAATACACTAAATATTTCTCTTCAGTGAGAAGCCCTTGAAGAGCTCAATCCCCTTCTAATGATTGGCTATCTTGATATTAGATACCCATCTAAGAGAAAAGTTTAATTCATATATATATATGTGTGACAGTGATTTGGTAACTTATGTGGTGTCAAGCAGTGGCGGATCCAAAATATTATTTTAGTAGGGTTCTATTGGTGCACTCATATAATTCATGGAGTCACTTATAGTAAAAATTTATCCTCCTAATACAATTTTTTTTACCTAGTGGGGTCACAGGACCCCACTAAACATGTGTTGGCTTCGCCCCTGGTGTCAAGTTAGACACCACGTAGATTGTCAAGTAAAGAGAGTAGTGGACGATAGTTAGTGGCGGCGGCGACGGCGGCGGCTAGCAATCTGTACTCAACGATCAATGGCAATAGTCGAGAGTAATCGATTTACAACTATACTCTAAATTTTAAATTTAAATTATAAAATATAAATAAAAAACTAAATTTTAGACTCCAATATATTACTCTTAAGTTTAACAATATTGACTCGATCTTTAATAATAATTTAGATTATAAAATATAAATCTTACACTCTAAAATATAAATTAAAAATTAAAAATGATGACTTTAAATTCCACATCGTTGTCAATTGTCACTGTCGTTCGTCGTTGCCCTATCTACTAACCCATGGTGCCGCACAAATTATCATATAAAATTTATTGTACTTGTTATAATTACAGTAAATATAATAAATCTTTTTCCCTTATAAAATAGGGTCAACCTTTTTTTGGTTGACAACGTATTTAATCTAAACCCATTCGCACACACTCGCACATACATCGGATGGGTGAGATTAACTCTAAACACTGTGTGTTACTTGGATCCACACTCTTTATCTGAAGGGAAAACCTACCTAAAAGTTTGTAACATAGAACTAGTAATTTTTCTATTACATCCAAATTTGATAATGGTATCAAAGTTTAGTCTAAACTCCATAAACATTTATGACAATCTATATATTAATGCTCCATACCTACATTCAAAACAAGTTAGGATGGAAGATAAACTAATGTAAATTTTCACATGTGAATGTGTACAGTTCCATGTGAAAAGGAACAAGCTGAACAGAGTTGGGACTTACCCAAATGTAGAAGTTCCTTGCAAACGTACAGTTCCCATGCATGTGAAAAGGAATAAGGCTGAAAGAAGTTTGACTTATCCTCCGTCCTTTTTAACGTTAGAATCACTTTTCCCTTCATTTATTGGTAAACTAGAACCATGCCGACACATAAATACAATATATGTTAGCGACTTGTGTTGACCTTTTATCAGTGGCTATAATGAGCCGCCGACATATATGTAAAGATCAACTTATGTCAAGCGCCATGGGTAGGGGTGAACAACGGGTCGGTTCAACCCGGTTCACCTCTACTTTTGGGAAACCGAACTGAATTAATTTGCTACAGTAAATCGAACCGTTCACTTTGGTTTAAACCGAAAAAAAAAGTATTTTTAAGAGATGGTCCTGTAGTACTTCAGAAAATTCATTAATTAAAAATTATAGATAAATAGAAATTTTATCTATTAATAAATTCAATTAATTAAAACGATACACATCATTATTGCATGCGTATAAATCCCTATAAAAATTTTGTAAAAATAGTAGTTATACTTTAAATAATGTTCTATAATGACCTATCAAGAAATTTGGGCACAGAAAAATCGTTTAGACCAAGTTTAAGAATTTATGCGACGTATTAGCATAATTAAGGAATAAGTCAAAGAACCCATTATTTTCTGACCCAAAGTGGATTATAAATAAAAATAAACATGTGGGTAGACTTTAAATAATATGGGATGATAGCCCATTATGATATTGGACCAATGGACAATCTTGGCCCATGAATAAATTCTCTAATAAAAGGATAATTAAAAATCCAATAAGTAAAGTAAGTACACGGGTTGTACAATTAAGCTCACATGAGTTATTGAGCCAAGAGTAATAACCCAAATGATGAATATTAGAAATATTGGTATGAATAATATTTATTCAATTTAAAAATATAAAATTACTTGAATAAGTGTGATAAATAGATTTACATAAGGATAAATGGTGAATAATTGGAAACTAAATCAATACCCATTAAGTTAAATTAGTAATGGGTTTGATTAATGGACCTAACATGAATTGTTGGGCCCAAATGAGAGAGCCCATCATGAGATGGGAAGTAATTAGTCTAAATCGTACTTAAAATAGTAATAAATAGAAAAGGGTTAAGATAATGATTATTTTAACTCTTACTTATCTTAAAAAGAGTCCTAACCCTAGTCTAACCCAATAGGACTCTATCAATAGGACTCTATCCTAATCAAAAAATTGGGATTTAGATGTGAGGCAATTGGGTTAATATAAGAGACCCAAATTAAATAGGGAAATTCGTAACTATATTATCTCTTAATTAAAAGGGGTCATTAAAGTACTAATATGACTCATATATCTTAAAAGGAGTCCCCATCCCATCCTAACACATTAGCCATAAAATTAGATCTCTCCCTAAGCCAATTAGTGGATTAATGCTAGAATATGGGAAATAAATGTGTAAATTCGGAGTTAATATTTAAATAAATTAAAAAGGGATAAGATAATGACTAAACTAGCTTATAAATATCTTAATAGAAGTCCTAATCTATCCTAAACCATTACCCACGAAATTAGCTCTCTCCCTAGCCATATTAGGTGGATAAATAAGAGAAAGTGGGAGAAAGAGGAGAAGGAGGACTCTTATAATGACTGGGACTCCTATAGTTGGCCATATACACACAAAAAACTCATCATTAGCAACCCATTTTCTTGGCTAGAGCTCTGGAGAAAGAGGAGAAGGGCTGGAGACAAAGGAGCAAGGAGGAGGAGGCTAGAACAAGAAGGGTTTTCAAATTTTCGTCATCCAAACTAGTTTTCTTGCTCCATGAAAAAGGTAGGCAATCTCTCAAGCAAAAATCGTGAAATAATTACCCTAGGTATCCTTCATGTACCTCTTCAAAAGCCCTATGGTTTCGTGGTATTTCGTCACCTATTTGGGCGAATTTAATTCGTGAAATCCTGCTGTCACCATGAACCCTAATCTCATGTTTTCTCTAATTCCCGATGTGTACATGCTCTCATGCCATGATAAAATTCTCAGATATACTACATCACACTAGCTTTCAAACGCCCCTAGTATTGCTTGATTTCGATCTCTCATGAGAGAGAATTAAATCTTTGAATATCGATCAGACCTGTGCACTCAACCCTCCTTGTTTCCTTTTTAATCTCGTGCACACTTGACATCATTCCATGATAAAATTACCATAAATATTACTACATGTTAGCTTTCAAACGCCGCTGGTTTCATAATTTTTCATGATATATTCATCCCTGAATAATTCATTGAACCCTGACTGCGCCTGTTTAGGTCACCGAAATGTAACCTGATCAATGCATATCTAAACCTTGTCTATTTTCAAATTAATCGTGCATGTTGATAGATATACATGTCTACTTTCGTTTAAAACTAGTTTCGTACTTTTTGAATCACTATACTATTTTATATGTAATTTAGAACGTCCATGTATCACAGAGGGCTCGCCCTGGAAAAAAGGAAAAGGAGCAAACCCACCTGTTATCACGACGGCGCGACCCGCCGCGATAACAGTGGGGTCGCGCCAGCCGATGGCGTCGCGTCAAGAACGCGGCGGCACGAGCCGCCGCGATTCGCTCCGGACCGGGCCAGACCGGCCAGGCCCCTTGTCGCGTCCGACCGCCCTGTCGCGACTTGAATCGCGACGGGTAGGTCCGTCGCGTTCTTGAAATTTCGGCCAGAACCTTTAATTGCTCTTATATCCCTGCTTTAAATGCCATCTAATCCTTGTACAAATTAAACCATGTACTGTTAAGCTTAATAAATGATCTGAATATTTTTATTGGGTAATATTTAAATGATTCTTAATAATTAAAAGCCGTGAGCACGACTTCTTCTATTCTCATGATTTCTTTACACTTGCACACTAAACATTGTTTATTGCCATTTGACCCTATTAAATTACTCATAATGTATCTGGTAATTAAGTGAAATTAATTACCTAATTTCCCCTATTATTTAAATGACACATGTCTTCGCTTTATTCGCGTGATTGTACATCGTTACCGTTTTCCCTCGGCCTTCGAGCACTCGAGGCACGACGGACCCGTTTTACACACTTTCCTTGACTTGGACCACCTCTCCACCGAGAATACTCTCGACTGGACTAGGGACTCCTTGTCAAGACCTCCGTAAGTCTTCTTGGCTTTGGCGCACGTCCTTAGCCGACGAGCTGGTTGTACCTTTAAATCCCGTTACACTCTTAGGGATCAGTACGATCCAAACAGCCTTAGTGAGATCTCTCTTATCTTGTGATCACGCCGGACCATCTGGCTTGTGTACGCGGCACGGCTAATGGGCGGATGTGACTTCTACCTGACTGCCGGTACCCGACCTGGTACTGTGCAACCGTTACTATCGTGATTTATCGTTGTTTTGCGATTATACCCCTATCTCGTCTACTATCCTTGTACTCTCATCTATTCACGTTCACTCTACTATCTCGTCTATTCATCTAGTACTCTCTTGAGACTCTTGAGCTGTTGTGGCTCCCATTGCTTGTACTATACATGACTGTCTAGCGCCATAATATGGGTCCGGTGACCTACTAACTTTAATGCTAAGTGTGCAGGGCACGGAGAGTGTCCGAGGGGCTCCAATCTAGTCCTGGGGGCAGAGAGCCACCCGAAAATACCTGCAGGGGCTATTGACGGTGTTATGCATTGCACCGGTTCTGACTATCTCGACATTGGCTAGACATCTAATTGTTTTACTATTAGTCTGAGGAGTTCAGACATAGTGTGCCAGTTCTGTGCTATTAGTGTGCTAGCACTGACTGATTAACATTAGTCTGAGGAGTTCAGACGAAATGTACTATCGTTAAATGGCTACTGTCCCAAAGTGACTATTGCCATACTCGACTAGTGCACCGTGGTGCAACCATACATGCTATCTCTTTACATGCAATCTCGTTACACGCTATCTTGATATACAAGCTATCTCGTTACACGCCACCTTGATACAAGCTATCATATTACATGTCATTTTGATACACGCTATCTTGTTATACACTATCTTGTTACACGCTATCTCTTTATGTTGTCATTCTAATTTTGCAATACTCTTGAGAAATGTATTATCATTCACTTGTTATCTTGTACTATTACTCGCTTGACCATACATGATCGTTCTCTCTAGTTAACCCGCGTTACAAGACATTAATCACTTAAAGCATGCTTGTTTACACGAGATATTAAGTCCTACTGAGCGTTATCGCTCACCCTTCGTTATTTGTTATTGTGTTTTCAGGTAAGTCAAGGAATGACCTTACACCCAACAACGGGATTGGACTGGAGTGATGAGCGTCCTGAAGTCATAACGATGGAATGTCCTTAGCACCTTAGAGTCTAGTTAGAGATTTGCTTTAGATTTCTTTTCCAATGTAATAATGTCATTGAGCCCTATGTTTTGGCTCCGAATTAGTGGTTGTAATAGATTAGATGAATTATCAATAAAATGATGAGTTTTATTGTAATTATTGTTCATTAGTTGCTCTGATATTTGCGAATGTATGCGCAATTTACATTACCATACTCGTTGTTCATGCCTCCCCGATTTATTCCGCTGCTAAATTGGCGGGGCATGACAGGTCCTCTCTGGATGGAGGAGCCGTCAAAGCCCCCAACCACTGCGCTATAGGCGCTTTTAAATATATTGTATTATTAATTAATTATATATAAACATTCGATTCAAAATATGAATACAAAAATGATTTAAGCGAGATTTGATCTTGCGTGGAGGTTGCGTGCCAACGCTGGCGACCACTGCGCTACAAGCGCTTTTCGTGTATACATGTATTATTAAGTACTTACATATACATATTCGGTTCATTTTGATTCCCCAACTTGAAACCGAACTGAACTTTGAGATCCGTGAAATCGAACTGAACCGATTTGGACCATATTTTGAACACCCCTACCTATGAGAAGCCACCATCATATATATAACATATGTCAGCGGCTTCTTATAGAACCTTGACATATGTTGATATAACCATGGATTGGGATAGATCTTGATGGGATCCCATGGTCGGCTAATCTTGACCCAACTTCGGACAAGTGGCCGCATCGGCCTAACACAATAAATCTGTCCAAGGTAACCTAGAAAAATAGACTAGACGCATGTTCGAGTGGTTGTCATGCACCTAATTAAGCATATCAGACGTAATTGATCTAGTATGGTCGGACCATATCATGCCTAAGACCTTGCAGTTCTGACATAATTGGTAGATAATCATCTTTATTTTTAAAAAAAACTTTCATTATTAAATTTAAATATGAACTAGACTGATGAATTGGTACAATACTCTCCGATTTGTAATGTACATAGAGATCTCTAATTTGGTTCATTGATCTACCCCATCTTGGTCACACATCCACGTCTACATGAGGAATCATGGGAAAATAGCTAGATCACTATTGCTACGTGAATTGAGAGATCAACACACAATCAACAAGGACCAATGCATGATCAACAACAGCCAAATCATGATCAACGGTACCCAACACATGATCGATGGCAATCGATGCACAATCAATAGAGATCAATGCACGTCTGCGGAAAAATATGGCAACTCCTCCAATAAATCTTAGAGTTGAGATCATGCATCCTCCCTCCTCCTCTTATCCTATGAAAACAACACTACAGTCGCAGATAAAGGAGAAGGAACTGGTGAGATATATATCTCAGCAATAGTTTTTGGCTTTCTCTCCCCTCTCTCTCTCTCTCTCTCAATTTTCTTTACTTTCCTCCAAAAGTTGACTTCTAACTTGAGCATTAGAAGGTTGACGTCATGTAGTGGTGGGCGCAAAATTTTTTATCCAGTGGGTCATTTAGACACAAATTGCCCAAGAAATAAGTCAAGTGGCCTAGATCAGTGGGGTTACCCATAAAAGTTTTGACCCTTTTGAGTCAAAATTTTGAACCAAACTAAAGGTGTTTTGAAATGCTTGTGAGATCACAGGACTTCACTAAAATCCCTGTGGATCCGCCAATAATATTGAAGACCTCGTTTCCTATCTCTAACCATCATCAGAGCACTTAACCTCAGATCTAAGAGTTGCAAATTGTCTCCCTCAAATCTAGGAGTCAAGTTGTCTCGGCTTCGTAGGTTCTCAGACCTGCTAGTCATAATTTATCTCTCATGCTTTGGCTGTAGGGCTGTTAATGGGTCGGGCTGGCCTGATAGGTCCGCGAGTTTGGCCCGATTTTGGCCGGGCCGCAACACTCTTTTTGGCTCATAGGTTTTTAGTAGGGCCTAAAAGTCCAGCCTGACTAGGTCCATGGGCCGAATTCGGGATTTGAGTTCGGTCCGATGGACCGGTCCGATGGACCGGTCCGACCCGTTTTCTTTTCTTTTTTTTTCTTTTCAAATCTTATATTTTACTTACTTAAAATTATGTTATTTTACTTATTAAAAGTTAAAAACTTTCTTTTCAAACAAATTAAATAAGTAACATCAAAACTCTACTTAATTGAGTGAGATTATAAATTTTATATTATTTTTATTATTAATTTAATTTTTATTTAGGTATTCGGATCGGGCTAGGCCGGGCCTTAGTCGGGCCTTACAATTTTGTGAAAATATTAGGCCCAGCTCAGCCCGACCCGACATTAGTCGAACTTGGGTCGGGCTAGGGCTTGCATATTGATGAGTCGGACCTGGGCCGGGCTCATATAGGCCCAACTCGAGCCCGGCCCATTGACAGTCCTATTTGGCTGGCTATAAAAAATCTAATGGTATCAATTTTGGTACTAGAACCCCATCTATGATAAATCTTATAGATGGGTCGATTTTCTATCTCTTGATGGATTAATAATCTAGATCATGGTTTGTTGGACTACTAAACCACAATAAATTAACCTTGATTTGGTGGTACGATACAGCCAACAACAGTTTGGGCCGAATCTGGCTCAAATGATTTTTTTCGTGTTTTTTTTATAGATTTCAGATTTTTTTTTTGTTGTTTAGAGATTTTGTAATTTATTTAATATGTTCTACTCATACCACATGATAATAATATTCAATAATTAATTGATGTAAGATCACTAAATATTAGTAACATAGAAAAACACGTATACAATATAATGAAAGAGTATAAATATTCACATTAATTATAAATCTACATCCAATCATCGATCACTATGTGAATAATCTTATAGTCGAAGTCAAATGAAAACTAATATATAATTAAGTCAGCGTTCTCTCTGTCTCGTGAACATCAAACTTAATATCCAGATTGTGGTTTGGATGAGCAGCTACAATCTGATGGAAAAAGAGATATTTAATTTAATTTAATTTACATCCAGAATATTGTGGTTTGGGCGTGGTTAATTAGAGTCTGGCACGTGCTGAATCGATTATGTATCAGATTGACTTGCCTGAAGCATAGTGATTTGGATGGTCTGATGTAGAGATGATCGAACACGGTTTGATTAGGTTTATACACGAATTTGTTTTCTTCAAATCAAATCGAAATATATTTTCAACTCAACTCAAATCGGACATGGTACGCCATAGTACTGCTCATCAAACCATGATCAAGATGATTTTTCAACTTTTATCTTTCCCATGTTTCATGACATATCTGGGCTTGTAGTGGGCTTCAGTGAATGGGTGGGCTTAAAAAAATGGATCTAGTAATTTTCTAATACATCCAAACCTGTTACTGAATGCAAACTTGATCCATTGATGGCAGTACTCTCAGCACAAGTTATGGTAAAAGATAAATGCAAAGTTTGCGTATGACTGTACAATTGCCATGCAAAATCTGTAACTATCGTCTTAGCAAGCCACATTAGATGATTTAATCCAAAAAAACCTCCAGCTCATGACGTACGTCTTTTTCACCATGTTTGTAATCGAGTCGGGCTTTCCAATTATTACTTGGGTGACAATTTATAAAGCAAATCTACATGTTAATTTGTTTGATGCTCCAACACATTCATTCCGCTATAAAAAAATATAAATATTTTGATTTATTGACATGTCAAACAAATTCATTTACACTTGTAATGTCAAAAACGAATTAAAAAGAACAAGAAAAAGAAATCCACTCCATAATTATGAGTGTTCGTAAAAAAAAAGAGGGAAAAAAAAACTACAGTTGTTCTCTATGCATCATAAATTGACAAGCTTGAACTGCATCTTGGATAGACAAAAAGACCCACTCCGTTCCAATCTTCTCAATGAAGTGCGAGATTACCAGCTTGTCAGCTACTTCCTTCTTAGGGTTTACAACTGCTAGCTGAAAGAGGAACAAAATCAAAATGTCAAATAAGTGTATAGGTATATATTATATATATATATATTCATGTACATGTATATATATATATGTATATACCTTAATCTCTCTTCTATCAAGAGTACTTTGGACTTCCTGTAGCATCTCGATACCTGACTTGTCAATAGAGGCTACTCCTGCAATATACACATATGAACAATAACAGCAATCTCATTTAACATAAATGTTTCAATACTATCATCGATCTTAGCCTATCTAGTTGCATATTATTTCAACAACAAGAAAGATATATATAGTGAGATTAATTAATTATTTGATTATGAAGCTATATATCTTAAAAAAACATTAGGTGCTAGTAAATTAGAGCTTACCTCCCATGTCAAGTATAATATAATGCAGTTCATGCTCCGTCCCTAATTGATCAGACCACTCCACATCTTCTTCAATCCACCTCAATATTCTATAGACAAGAAAGTTTGCAGGTAAAGAGTGTGAAGAATGACACAACCAAATGACTAATTAGCTTAATGCAGAATTT
Source organism: Colocasia esculenta (assembly GCA_014218235.1). Lineage (NCBI taxonomy): Eukaryota > Viridiplantae > Streptophyta > Magnoliopsida > Alismatales > Araceae > Colocasia > Colocasia esculenta. The sequence continues at coordinate 90,527 of JACBKR010000374.1, forward strand.
AACCGAACAGTGTATGAGTAGTACGTACCTCTCTCTTAGGTAGCTAGAGTTGGCGAAGTAGATTGGAGAACCTGCTTGTATTATCAAAATGCCAGGGGCAAGAGATAAATTGGCATATTGGTCGATGTCTCGATACATCGTAGTACCTGGAACTCGACCCAACTTGCAAGGATTTGGCCGAGCCATATAGAGAAGGGCTCTAATGATTGAGATGCCTACCTGTAGATGAGAAAATAAATCAAGTGATCAAAGGAGATCTAAACCATCATGCATCATGAAAGAAAAGTCTGATCCCCTCTGCGTTGTTTATGGTTTTGATCAGTCAAATGATCCAATATATTATAATTAGGAGAGGGTACTTGCATTATTTTTTAATCTATTTTATAAGTCACCGGTTAATTAACTAAAATAAGACACTTAAAAAGCATGAGGTTTCTTACAGAGAGCAAGAGGCCAACGTCCATGCTAGTTAGCACAACACCGAGAAATGCCGAGATGCATATGCAGAAGTCGAACTTGTCAACTTTGAAGATGTGGTACATCTCATGGTACTCGATCAATCCCACCATTGCTGTTATAATGATCGCCGAGAGGGCCACCAATGGAGTGTATTGGAAGAGGGGAGCCAAGAAGAGGAGGACCAGCATCATGCAGATGGACATGACCACATTCGACATGGGTGTCTTGCAACCGGCATTCACATTCACTGCCGTCTTTGAGAAAGGCCCTGCACAGAACATTCGGACATTGCATGTACGTAGAACACATTAATGTCATGAAAGTCAAAGGTACATGCATGCACATAAACAAGTTATGTGATCAGTTATGCATGCCTCTAGCTATAGGTGTATCTTAATGGCACAATATTGGCAGTGCCAAAGTTATCTTCTTCCATATATCATAGCATAATTAGATGAATATATCTCATTGAAGGACTACATATATTGAAGCTAGGACCTTATATAGCAGTACCCGTTGAAGCTTTGCACATCCTGCTCTCGGCAACATTTCAAATTTAATCCAATAGATATATATATGTAGCTTGTTGAGAAGGGAGTTAGGCGATACCTGTTGTCAGATAGCATGAAGTCATTGAGCCCACGATGTTCATCATCCCATAAGCTATCATCTCTTTGTTCCCATCTATCTGATCATTCTTCAAGATAGCAAAACTCCTCCCCACGGCTATGCCTTCCTGTCCATTGTGATGCGGGGGCATATAATTAATCACTCAAAGAATAAGCCCAGCATTATTCTTCCTAGCAAATAAGCACCCATGTTTCTGAAACTTACAGCTAATGCCAAGATGCCGGTGATTACTCCTGCTCTCAAGGTTGTCTTCAGATACTTGGATTCGAAGTTTAATTGTCCAATAGACAACGGGTTGAGACCCTTCTTTAAAGAACCCACCTACCAAAACATAAAAGTGAATTTCCCAAGGTTAGTAAGGTCTAGAAGTTGTCAGTGGAAATAAACGATATGACCAATTTTTAAATAAACAACAGCTCTTGTTCGATGTAATAGCAGATATAAGCTATGATACTTAACACCGGAAAACAACAATCATCAACAGTGATCATTGCATCTGTGTATATATGGTGGGGGATAGAAATGGATGGATGAACTTAACTGTTGGAATCCCATGTTTGTCACCATGTGTAAGGAAAGCAAAGAGGCCACCCAATACCACCACCACGAACGGGGACATGGCGGACACCCAGAAAAGCTTTGGCTTCTTGGCTTTCTGCATTTTTTTTTTACAAGAGCAAAAGAGAAAAGGGTGTTATTATTTTAGAATAAAGAACATCTTGCAGAAGATTAATGTCCAGGGCATTCTTCTTTTGTCACTTACTATATAGCGAGTCAAAAATAGGAAGCACAGGAAGCATACACCCAGCACAAAGCTTTGCCACTGCCACTGTAGATAAATAATAATTAATCATAAGAAAAGAAAGAGAACCAACAAAAGATAAAAGAAGAGAAGGTTGAGACACCGTGGGATGCTTTTTAATAATGCTGGTGTGAATTGTAAAAAAATAATCGAACAATTTGGAGAAGAGAAATTAAGAAACACCTATTTTTGACAAATAAAATTATTTTCTTATAGACTACCTCATTATTATTGTAAAATTACTCTATGTTAAATTACAAACTAATAGATCCTATATATCTTCGACTAATTGCCGCTTTAAAACTATATCATAGGCTTCCCTCCTCTTACAGTCCATGTGGACACAAGATCTCTGCCATGAAATCATTGCCGTCCTTTTCTCAGATAACTATGGAAAATAGTTTAATAATACCATTTGATAACACACCTCTTAACACACTAATTAAAATACATCACAACCTCCTTATTTACGAGGTATTTTTGATTTTCTCCTTTTAATTACTGATATGACACAATTTTAATGATAGTGTTATTTTAATGTGTTATAAAATCATGTTACAAAAACTGCTTCTCGATAACTATTAATTTCATCAAGTTCCAGGAAGAGACATGGAACCCACCATATGAGAAATCCCAATCACGGGGATTTTGATAATTAACTGATACATATATTTAAGTACGCGATCGACTTAAATGCTTATGTATTTTAGTGAATCCCAAGTGGGTTGTGAGGCCATGAAGCAAAAACAAAGAAATTAACCTCATCCCGTCCTTTGATGACGGCCTTTGCGACGGAGATCACATCGGTGTTGGTGGTGAAGTGGCGCATCCCCAGCATGCCTTTCAGCTGCTGCATGATGATGATGGTAGCAGTGCCCCCCATGAAGCCGATGATCGTCGACCTCGACAGGAAGTCCACCAGAATCCCCAGCCTGCGGTGATCACAGCATCAAACCATGCACGTAGATGTTGGTCAGTTTTTGATCCGCTTTTCCTATATATAGATCTGTACATGCAGAGATGAGGAGAGGTCTATGGCGTCCGCTAACTGCAGGATTCATGGGGGGCTCACCTGAAGAGTCCTAAGGCCGCCTGCAAGATGCCGGTGAAGAGCGCGGCGGTGTAGAACAGACTTACGTAGAGAATCGGGTCCTCCGAGGCGCTCACCGCCCCTTCAATGATGGACGCCAGCAGCAGCGAGGCCGCCGCGACGGTGCCAACGGCCATGTTTTTGGAGCTGCCAAAGATGGCGTAGATCAGCGGCGGCACAAAACTGGAATCTGCAACATAGAAGAAATCGAACCCCGTCAATTAGCACAGCCGCTTATGTGCACTTTTTGAATCCTGTGACCATAGAGAGGGCGCGGTGGTTGCATGCATATATAATAAGTACGTACAGAGGCCGATGATCGGGGGAAGGTTGGCGAGACGAGCGTAGCTGATGCCCTGGGGGATGGCGAGGCTGGCGATGGTGATGCCGGCGAGGACGTCGTAGCGGAGATCGCAGAGGGAGTACTTGGGGCCCCATTCGAGGATGGGGACATAGTACTGGAGGGCGCCCCACGCCCTGCCCTTCGCCGACCGGTTCTTGAACCGCCGGAAGGGGTCGTCGGGGAAGAAGGTCTCCTTGAGGGAGGCTCGGAATCCCCTCCCGCTCGTCAGGTTCACCTGGTGGCGCTGCTGCCCCCACTCTATGTCCATGTCAATCTACAGCCGGGAGGAGCGGGGGGACAGAGAAGAAGGGATTAACAACTGGAAGAAGAAAAGAAGAAGAGAGGGAGGGAGCTATCTAGGTTGTGGGTGGACGGCAGGAGGGAGTCAGGGTTTGATGGTAGAAGTAGTACTCGAGGAAGAAGGTTTTAGGTACGGGCCGTACGGCAGGGTTTGCATGACACACCGGCTCTTCCCTTCCTGTTGGACATAAACTCTTCGTGTGTAGATGGATATATATACTAATATACACGAACTTAGTAGCCGGATTTGCATGAAACACTACTTCTCCTATTGGGTTTCTATCCAAATAGTAGATAAAGAGAGGGAGGGGGTACGTGGGTAGACGGCTGGAGGGAGTCAGGTTTTCATGGGGGAGAAGGACTCAAGGAAGAAGGGGTGAACTACGGCAGGGTTTGCATGACACACCTTCCTCTTCCCCTCCAACGAAGCCTGCTGGACACAAACTCTTCGTGATATACTTCGTTCTACACGAGAAGAAGATAGATGGATACACACGAACTTATAGCCGGGTTTGCATGGGACACTTTCTCCTGTTGGGTTTTCTTTCCAAATAGCAGATAAAGAGAGGGAGCGGGTGTGGGTGGAGAGAGTTGGGTTATCATGGGAGAAGGACTCAGATCGAGGAAGAAGGGGTGCATGGTGACACACCTTCCTCTTCCCCTCCAACGTAGTCTGATGGACATAAACTCTTCGTGATACTTCTTCCAGAAGAAGACTGATAGATACACACGGACTTATAGCCAGCCGATTTGCATGAAACACTTTCCCCATTGGGTTTCTTTCCAAATATATAGCGCCGGCGCCGTACGAGGAGATTGCTGGGGGTGGGGTGGAAGGCGCCGGAGGGGGTTTAGACTGTTAGTTTAATCCTGTAATTAATCATCCGTTTTTTGTTTGCTTCCGTTTTTTTAGTGACATGGGAGGGTCGTGTGGCATAAAGGAGAACGTTAAGGGGGGGGGCGTTTAATGCTTCCGGTGCAGGAAGGCTAAGCGTATGTGTTATGGCCAGTTAAGGCCATGTGCTGGAGCGTTTTGTTTTTCTTTCCATTTAAATAGGAGAAGGAGATAACAGAAAAGCTGCACTGTTTTGCAGCACCATTCCTTCTCCTTCTGTTCGTGTGTGTGGGTGTTTCCTCTAACATTTGGTATCAGAGCTAAACGCGGCGATCTGAGGTAAGATGTCAGCCCCACACGGCGGTCACTCTCTGACGCCGACAAGGGAAGACCGACGTGGATCTCCGTCTCCTCCTCCGCGCCGACAGCGGCACTGTGACGCTGGTGGCCGCGAGATCGTTGTCTAGCGCGTTGTGAAAGAAGCAGGGGGAGGGACCCTCTGGCGGTTCCAAGTCTGGGAACCGACGCCGCAAACCAATGTGGAGGAAGCCTGATGCCGATGGCACGGGTCATGGCAAGCCTGGCACGGGTCGTGATGTCTCAAAGGACAAGTGTCACAACTACGGCAAGATTGGCCATTGGGCCAGAGAGTGCCGCAGCAAGCCGAAGCGGGCGGAACAAGCTCACCTCACGAAAGGCGAGGATGACGAGCCCACGCTCTTGATGGCAAGCGTCCACGTCAACTCCGACTCTCCACCGTCGCTGAAGACATATCCACTATAGCTTGTAGAGGAAAAGGTCTTTGCTCAGATGGATCGGGTGGAGGAGTGCGACACCGACATGTGGTACCTCGACACCGTGCAACAAACCACATGACCGGTCCCGGCTGTGAGGACTGGGAGGAGAGGGGAGTGGTCCCCCCTTCCCCCCCTGCACCTTGTGTGCAGGGGCTCCGAGAGAGGCCGGTTGGCCCATTTTCGGAAGGGGAGAGCCCCCCCCTCCTTCCCTTCTCCTCCCCCTTCCGCAAGCCATCACCCCACCTCCCTTTTCCTTCCCCATCTCTCCCCCTCCGTTCCCTCTTTCTCGGTTCTCTCCCTCTCTCTCTTTCTCTCTCTCTCTCGCCTGGAGGAGACGACGCCGCTGCTGCCTGGGCTTGTGGAGAAGCCAGTCGCTGTCGCCGCGCCATTGCCACCCGGAGCCGCGCACGGAGGACGCCGCGTCGTCGCCGCCGCCGCCGCCTGTGGAGCTCGCAACCGCCGCTGCTTGGGGTTGCCGCCGGCGGGTCCTACCGCCGAGGTAGGGACCCTCCTCCCTCTCCGGCGTCAGCCGGATCAACCCCTCCCCCTGTGCACCGCCGTGGTTCCCCACTCTCTCCCTGCTCGTCGTTTCTCTCTGCCCCCTCTTTCTCTCTCTACTGTCGGGCCGATGGTTTTCCGGCAAGGGGAGGGCCGCCGGCGCCGCCGCACCGTCCGGCGACCCCCCTGCCGCCGGCGCGGCGCGACGCTGGCCGTCCGGCCCCCCCTCCCCTCCTCCTTCCCCTCTCCTCCCCTGCGTAGCAGAGTAAACGGAGGAAGAAGAAGGCCGGCGCAGTGCGCCCAGATCAGGCTGGGATCTGGGCGGCGCACTGCATGCGCCCTGCCCCCTGGCGCATTGCGCCGGGCGCTGCCCTGGGGCTCCCCTGCGGCACATTGTGCCGGCAGACCCTTTTGTGGGCCATTTGAGCTCCGTTTCGCGTGGTTTTTACGCCGTTTTCGCGGCGTTTTCCGTGTGTCGACACTCCGGCTATGCTGGTGGGCCAGCCCGGGATTGATGACCGCCGTACCATATTCCTCATTTTTCGAGCCCGCCCGGGTCGGCTCCGACCGGGCCGTTGAGGGCCATTTGACTGTTTGACCCGAACAGTCGTGTTGGGGTTTCCGGCACTCGTTGGGTGAGTTCCGAGGGCCGACCGACTGTCCGGGTGGTAATTCTAGCTTTCCATGGTTGACCGTCAATCAGGTACTTTAGCGGATCCGTTTCCGCATCGAGGTTCCGTTCCGTGCTCGTGACGCTTGTGCTGACTCCCTAGCACTGCGCCTTACTAGTCTTCGCCCGGTGCTGTGGCACTTGAGGGCTTGTCCCAGCGCACGGTGCGCGTTTGGGTTGTTACCGTTCCTCGGGACCCCCATCCTCGTGGGCTCGTTGAGGGTGGTCTCCGAGCCACGAGTGCGTCCGTCGAGCGTTTCTCCGGACGAAGGGGAAAACGGTGTTGGACAGCGGCGTTGAGTCGTTTGTTGAGCTCACTTAGTTGGTTCGGGTCCCACGGAGTTTGGAGTGTCGCGGTGCGGGCCAGCTAGTCCGTTCTCACTGCCTCGCCTTACACGGTTCTGGAGCCGTGTCGGGAGGGCAGGCGTAGGACCGTAGCCGGCCAGACTACGGCTTGTGGTTGTGGTTTTCTACGCGTCTCACTCCGACGGGAGGGGACCTGGACTCGTGGTCGAGTGGTAAGGCGCCGGTGGGCGCAGCTAACCACTGACTAGTAGAGGCTGGTTTGTGGCTAGCGTGTGTCGTTCAGACGAGGGTTTTGCCGTCTGCTTGTGCTGGGTTGTGGCTAGTGCGTACCGCCTGCTTGTGCAGTTGTGTGGCGTGCTCGGAGCACGTTTACCGAGGTTGAGACAGTGTGCTATTGTGTTTGTGGCGATACTTGTGGACTTGTGTACTTTCCGTTTATTTATTTTAGTACTTGCTCAGTTGTGTTATTATTTTATTATATCTCCTGCTTAGTTAGAAATTTTGTTGCTTGAGTTACCGCCGTCCTTCCGCATGGTGTAGTTAACTTGTTTACTTTAGTAGCACTGTTCTTCTTGCTTAGTTTAGCTGTGTTGTTTTTGTTTCCGCTGTCGAACCGGTGAGGGGTTGGGTTCCCTGCTGGGCTTCGTTCGCGAAGCTCATTCCCCCTTACTTCCTTCCAGGTTTGTGCTCGAGGGAGCCGGTGCTCGTGTTCGTTCGGTCTGCGTCTTGCCGCTTGTGGCCAGTAGCGTTAGCAATGGTTAGTATTTTTCTTTTGCACTTGAATTATTATCTGGGACATTGTGTGCATATTTGTATCCGCTGTTACATTTCTTTAATTGTTTAGCCATTGTAACTTGTTGTATATGTCACTGGACATATTTCTAACCCTTCCGGGTCTTCGGATCCGTGGGTGGCGGTCCAAGGGTCGGGTACTTGGAGGGTTCCGGGTATCAGATTCTTGGGTCGTTACAGTTGGTATCAGAGCAATGTCTTCTGAGATTTACAATAGGTTGATGGCTATGGCTATCCCAGAAAATAGTTCAAGTGCGTTGCTAGCACGTCGTGGGTGTTTGTGTTAGTGTTAGCTGTGCCTTGATCATGTTTGCAGGTAGGTCGTGGTTCAACAAGATTCTTGTGGGAGATGTAGAAGGGTTGCTGTTGTTGCAGGGTTGCGTGTGTGGTGTGTGATCACTGGTTGGCTAGTTCTGGTGGTGCAGTTGATGATGGAGTTGCTGGTGGAGGTCTTCCTTGTGAGGAGGACTGTTGCAGACAGGTCCGGTGCGGTGCTCTTGGTCGTCGTTGGCTGCGCTTTCGGCTGCATGTGTTCTGTGGTGGCTGAGAGAGTCTGTTTGTGGTGTGGCTTCCACCGGTGCAGATTTGTTGTCTGCGGGTTCAGTGGAAGGTGCCCTTATTTTTCCTACTTGTGTTTGCTCTTGGCTTTGTTGTGCTTTGGTTGCTTAGGCGTGTTGTCTCACCTGTCGGTGAGTTGTGGGTGCCTTGTGTTCCGCTGAGTCGGCAGTGTTCCTTGGACTTAGCAGTTGCTCTGTGTGTGCTTGTGATGTTGCTGGTTGCGTGTTATGTCACTTGTCGTGTTTGCTTGGTGGCCTTGTGCTAATTGGTTGTGAGTTCTGGTGAGGTGTTCCAGAGCTCTTCCTTGCTTGTTCTGGTGGTGGTTTCTCCCAGAACTTCTTCGTGCTCGTTTCTGTTTTGTTGCCCTCAGGGTTGAGGTGCGTTGTTGGTTGACTGTGGTTCTGGTGAGGTTTCCCAGAACTATTGTTGTTGTCTCGGTAAGGGTTTCTCCCAGGACTGTTCTGTGCTTGTTTCTAGTTGTTGTCGTGCTATCTCAGGGTTGAGGTGTGCTGTTGGTTGATTGCGTTCTGGTGGGTTCTCCCAGGACGGCGCCTTGGTCGTTCGGGTGGAGGTTTCCCCCAGAACTATCTTGTATTGCCTTTGCTTGCTGCTGTGCTCTCTCTGAAGGTCTATGCGGATTGGTTGTTTGGGATGTTTGTTCTAGTGGAGTTCTCCTTGGACGACTCTCTGTCGTTCTTGGTGGAGGTCCTTTCCATGGTTGCTTAGTGTTTGTTTGGTGTTGTTGCTCTCTCTCTGTGGAGATGAGCTGTCTTTGTTGCCGGTTGGACTGTCTGTGCTGCAGTTTGTTTGGGCATCGCCGGTCAAGGAGTGGTGCCTTTGACCGTGTGTCTGGCTGCTGCGTTGGCCAGTTGCCTTGTTGTTGTTTCCAATTTTCTCGGTTGCTTTGGTGGGACTGCATGTGTCCCCATGGCTCATATGGTTCTGCTTCGTTTTCCTGTGCCCAACTTTCTCTCGCAGTTGGTGATGTGGTGTGTGCCATGGCCATGTGGTTGGCGGTACTTCTTGTGGAGGTGCTGGTTTTGTGTTTCGATCCCCTCTCTTGCGTGTGGAAGAGGCCTATTGTGCTTTTTCATCCTCTGTTTTTGTGGGTTGCTCGGGGTGATGGTGCTCCACTTTTGTGCCTTGGTGCTGTGGTGCGTGCTGTTGTGGTCTTCTTGGTGAAGGCTTTTTACCTCGAGTTGTCTTAGGTTGAGCGGGTTGCTCCTCTCGTGTTGTTGTTTCCGCTTGGCGCTGTAGGTTTGTGAACCTACTGGTCTGCTGCGTTTTGTTGTGAGGGCTTGTGTGTTGCCCGACTGGTCGATGTGGGATGGTGTGTTCCATGTGATCAGCTCTGAGTAGCCCCGATTCTCTCGCCTAGCTTGCTCGTATTGGGGTTATGTTCGCATGTGCTCTGCTTGTGCCTCCTTCCGCTCTTAGAGGCTTTGGTCGCCTTTCAGTGTGTGGCCCTCACTACTTGTTGTGGTAGGGCCGATGCCTTGTGTGGTGCGCTTCTAAAGAGCCAGCATGTTTGTTGTGCTCTTCAGAGCTCGTGACCTTCCATGTGTTTCTCTTCTTGGTGGGTCTCTAGTAGGGAGTCCCTTTTGCTGGCCCTGTGCCATTTTGGGGCGCTGGTGAGGCCATGCGCACTATATCTGGGGTTCTGGTGCTTGTGGTTGCGCCGTGTGCTTGTGCCCATGTGTGATGACCTTGAGTTGTGCGTTGTTTTGCGATTTGTGAGGTGCTCGAGGCGTTGAGTTGTTCCGCCTCTAGGGTGCGAGTGGTGGCCTGTCCCTTGTGGTCGTACCGTACCCCAGTGTGGTAGCTACCTTGTTGCTTTGTAGCTCTAGTGGTGGTGCGCTCGATTTTGGTTGTGGCCCGCGTCTAGTGTTCCCTCACTTGTGCGTGTTGAGTTTTGGTACCTTGTGTTGGTTTGCATTCTACTTGGGTCAGCGTGTTGCTTTTGGCTCCTGCGGTTTCCCCATTTTTCTGGTGGTTGAGTGTTTTCTGCGGTTTATTTTGTGGCACTCGCTCTTGGCGTTGCACATTTCGTGGTGGGTGCATTGCCAACCTTTGTGTGCTCGATCGAGTGCGAGGTGGCGAGTCTGGAAACTGATAGCAGGACTCTTGTCTGTGTCCTTGGTGGCAGTGAGGTTATCAGTTTGTCAGCCCTTGATCGTGTGAGTCGCTGACGTCTTGGGTGCTTGGTTCTGACCAAACCTTAGACGTCTTTTCGACCCATGTCGTTGTGTGTTGTGCTTGTGGAGCGTGTTCTGCCTTTAGTTTTTCCTGTGACTCCACTTTCATTTGGTGTCCTTGTCGGACCACGAGGAAGGTCTGGGTGAGACCGAGTGGTGTTGAGGATGTCGTTCCACGTGTTGAGGGGTTTTCCACGTCTCTGTTCCGCTTAGACTCTGGTTTTCCTTTACGAGAAATCCATTTGGCTGTGTGGCCGATACTAGCTATCGCTAGCTGCGTGAGGCCATTCCTCTGAGCCATGTGGTTGACTCGTAGGTCTTTTTCCGAGTTGTCACCAGTCACTGTGGTTTCTGTCAGGTTTTGCTGGTGGCAGAGTGGGGTACTGACCGGATTGGTTTTATCAGCAAGGTCTGTTGAGGACTTCAGCCACGTGGTTTTCAGCTAGTGGTTCCGTTCGTCTTCGGTTGGTTGGTGTGTGCCACGCTTGTGGAGTTGTCGACATTCGATTGGGTGCTCCATCCCCGTCTGGGGTGTGCCGCGTGAGCTGTCGGTTGCCTGGTTGAGCACTCCACGCGTGGCTGTGTCGCTGTTGTGGCCACCAGGAAGTCGTAGTGAGGCTTAGTGGCCTTATTCGCACTGGCTGTTTCTTGTCGTGTTCTTTTCCCTCGAGTTGTCGGATCAATTCGAGTGGGTTGCTCCTACCCTTGCTTACTTCCGTGCTTCGGCTTTGTTTTTGTAATTTTGAGGGCGAAATTGTTTTAAGTGGGGTAGGATGTGAGGACTGGGAGGAGAGGGGAGTGGTCCCCCCTTCCCCCCCTGCACCTTGTGTGCAGGGGCCGAGAGAGGCCGGTTGGCCCATTTTCGGAAGGGGAGAGCCCCCCCTCCTTCCCTTCTCCTCCCCTTCCGCAAGCCTCACCCCACCTCCCTTTTCCTTCCCCATCTCTCCCCCTCCGTTCCCTCTTTCTCGGTTCTCTCCCTCTCTCTCTTTCTCTCTCTCTCTCGCCTGGAGGAGCCGCCGCTGCCGCCTTGGGCTTGTGGAGAAGCCAGTCGCCGTCGCCGCGCCATTGCCACCCGGAGCCGCGCACGGAGGACGCCGTGCGTGGGGCCGCTGCGTCGTCGTCGCCGCCGCCGCCTGTGGAGCTCGCAACCGCCGCTGCTTGGGGTCGCCGCCGGCGGGTCCTACCGCCGAGGTAGGACCCTCCTCCCTCTCGGCGTCGGCCGGATCTACCCCTCCCCCTGTGCGCCGCCGCCGTGGTTCCCCACTCTCTCCCTGCTCGTCGTTTCTCTCTCCCCCCCCTCTTTTTCTCTCTCTACTGTCGAGCCTATGGTTTTCCGGCAAGGGGAGGGCCGCCGGCGCCGCCACACCGTCCGGCGACCCCCCTGCCGCCGGCGAGGCGCTGGTGCTGGCCGGCCGGCCGCCCCCTCCCCTCCTCCTTCCCCTCTCCTCCCCTGCGTAGCAGAGTAAACGGGAGGAAGAAGAAGGCCGGCGCAGTGCGCCCAGATCAGGCTGGGATCTGGGCGGCGCACTGCGCCCTGCCCCCTGGCGCACTGCGCCGGGCGCTGCCCTGGGGCTCCCCTGCGGCACATTGTGCCGGCAGACCCTTTTGTGGGCCTTTTGAGCTCCGTTTCGCGTGGTTTTTACACCATTTTCGCGGCGTTTTCCGTGTGTCGACACTCCGGCTGTGCTGGTGGGCCAGCCCGGGATTGATGACTGCCGTACCATATTCCTCATTTTTTGAGCCCGCCCGGGTCGGCTCCGACCGGGCCGTTGAGGGCCGTTTGACTGTTTGACCCGAACAGTCGTGTTGGGGTTTCCGACACCCGTGGGGTGAGTTCCGAGGGCCGACCGACTGTCCGGGTGGTAATTCTAGCTTTCCATGGTTGACCGTCAATCAGGTACTTTAGCGGATCCGTTTCCGCATCGAGGTTCCGTTCCGTGCTCGTGACGCTTGTGCTGACTCCCTAGCACTGCGCCTTACTAGTCTTCGCCCGTGCTGTGGCACTTGAGGGCTTGTCCCAGCGCACGGTGCGCGTTTGGGTTGTTACCATTCCCCGGACCCCCATCCTCATGGGGTCGTTGAGGTGGTCTCCGAGCCACGAGTGCGTCCGTCGAGCGTTTCTCCGGACGAAGGGGAAAACGGTGTTGGACAGCGGCGTTGAGTCATTTGTTGAGCTCACTTAGTTGGTCCGGTTCCCACGGAGTTTGGAGTGTCGCGGTGCGGGCCAGCTAGTCCGTTCTCACTGCCTCGCCTTACACGGTTCCGGAGCCGTGTCGAGAGGACAGGCGTGGGACCGTAGTCCGTCCAGACTACGGTTTGTGGTTATGGTTGTCCACGCGTCTCACTCCGACGGGAGGGGGAGACCTGGACTCGTGGTCGAGTGTTAAGACGCCGGTGGGCGCAGTTGACCACTGACTAGTAGAGGCTGGGTTGTGGCTAGCTGTGTCATTCAGACGAGGGTTTTGCCTTCTGCTTGTGCTGGGTTGTGGTTAGTGCGTACCGCCTGCTTGTGCAGTTGTATGGCGTGCTCGGAGCACATTTACCGAGGTTGAGACAGTGTGCTGTTGTGCCGTTTGGCGATACTGTGGACCTGTGTACTTTCCGTTTATTTATTTTAGTACTTACTCAGTTGTGTTATTATTTTATTATATCTCCTGCTTAGTTAGAAATCTGTTGCTTGAGTTACCGCCGTCCTTCCGCTTGGTGTAGTTAACTTGTTTACTTAGTAGCACTGTTCTTCCTGCTTAGTTTAGCTGTCTTGTTTTTGTTTCCGCTTTCGAACCGGTGAGGGGTTGGGTTCCCTGCTGGGCTTCGTTCGCGAAACTCATTCCCCCCTTACTTCCTTCCAGGTTTGTGCTCGAGGGAGCCGGTGCGTGTTCGTTCGGTGTGCGTCTTGCCGCTTGTGGCCAGTAGCGTTAGCAATGGTTAGTATTTTTCTTTTTGCACTTGAATTATTATCTGGGACATTGTGTGTATTATTTGTATTCCGCTGTTACATTTTTAATTGTTTAGCCATTGTAACTTGTTGTATATCTCACTGGACATATTTCTAACCCTTCCGAGTTTTCGGATCCGTGGGTGGAGGTCCAAGGGTCGGGTACTTGGAGGGTTCCGGGTATCGAATTCTTGGGTCGTTACACGTGCTGCCTTCTCCGAGCTCAACTCCAACATCCACGGCACCGTCAAGTTCGGGGATGGATCCGTCGTCGACATAAAGGGACGCGGAACGGTACTGTCGCGTGCAAGACTAGAGAACACCGCGCTCTCACGGAGGTGTACTACATCCCGCGGCTCACCTCCAACATCATTAGCATTGGGCAGCTCGACGAGAATGGGTGCCAGGTGCTAATCGATGGCGACACCTTGAGGATCAGCGACCAAGAGAGGCGACTGCTAGCTCGAGTCAAGAGCTCCCCAAACCGGTTGTACATGCTCAAGCTCGACATCACGCAATCGGTGTGTCTGTCGGCGAGAAGCTCCGAGGACGTATGGCGTTGGCACGCGAGGTACGCCATATGAATTTTCAGGGCCTGCGCAAGCTCTCTCAGCCGCCATGGTGCGAGGGCTGCCACAGGTCGCTCATGTGGAGCAAATCTGCGACAGCTGCCTCGCTGGAAGCAAAGACGGGCATCCTTTCCGGTGCAAGGGAAGTATCGAGCTGAGCACGTCCTCGACCTCTCGTCCACGACGACATTTGCGGGCCAATCTCACTGACGACGCCGAGCGGCACCGCTACTTCCTGCTCCTGGTAGATGACAAGAGCAGGTACATGTGGCTCACCCTCCTCACCAGCAAGGATCAAGCCCTGGCAGCGATCAAGTGCTTCCAAGCCTTGGCAGAGGTGGCATCAGGGCGCAAGCTCAAGGTGCTTCGCACTGACCGCGCGGCGGCGAGTTCATCACCTCGGCAGAGTTTGCTGAGTACTGCGCCGAGCACGGTGTGTAGCGGCAGCTCACGGCCCCCTACTCTCCACAACAGAACGGAGACGTCGAGCGCCGAAATCAGACCGTCGTCGCCATGGCTCAGAGCATGCTGAAAGCAAAAGGGTCTACCTACGACTTTTTGGGGAGAAGCCGTCTCCACCGCTGTCTTCCTCCTCAACCGTGCGCCGACACGAAGCGTTGATGGGATGACGCCATATGAGGCCTGGTACGGCAAGTGACCAGCGGTACACTTCCTCCGCACGTTAGGCTGCATCGCGCACGTCAAGAACATGAAGCCGCACCTGAAGAAGCTGGACGATCGGAGCACGCCAATGATCTTCGTTGGGTACGAGCCGAGATCCAAAGCATACCGAGTGTTCGACCCTACCGACGAATGTGTACGTGAAGCACATCGTTGTCTTCGACGAATCGGAAAATGGGACTGGGAGACCCATGGCGAGAAAGGTGCGGTGATATATAATGAACCATTCAATGTTGAGTTCTCTACAGTGTCTGAACTAGGTAAATCTGATGGACGTGGCCAAGAAATCCGTACACCACCTCATTCCAGCTCGCCCTTCGGTGGATGTTCGCCCGCAGCAGTGCCAGTCAACGCAGAGGTGCCGCCGTCAACTCCTGGCGATGTGGCGGGGACCCCTGCTACAAGCACATATGCGACCACAAGCGCATCGACTCCTGCTGCCACAGCGCGCACGCCAGGTCGCCCATGGCCACAGGCGAAGTTGAGTTCTCCTCGCCACCATCCGATGCGGCGGCGTCACTTGACGCCGAGCACGATGATGCCCCGCTGTGGTTCTGCACCATCACCAACATCATCGGGCCAGCTGCTGCTCCAGCTCTAGGCTATGCGTCACGCGAACTCGACGGTGGTGACGAGCTACACTTCACCACGGCCGAAGAGCCAGCCTCTTTGGACGAAGCCGAGCAGCACCAAAGCTGGCGCAAGGCGATACTTGGGGAGATGAAGTCCATTGAGGACAACGCCACTGGGAGCTCGTCGACCTCCCCTCCGGCCACCGACCCAATGGGCTCAAGTGGGTCTTCAAGGTGAAGCGTGATGAACAAGGTGTTGTCATCAAGCACATGGCGCGGCTCGTCGCTAAGGGCTATGTGCAACGTCCAATGATTGACTTCGAGGAAGTGTTTGCCCCCGTGGCACAGATGGAGTCCGTGCGGCTGCTGTTGGCTTTGGCAGCACATGAAGGTTGGCAAGTCCATCACATGGACATGAAGTCGGCGTTCCTCAACGGCGACCTGACAGAAGAGGTGTTCGTGGCCCAGCCCCCGGGCTTCATTTGTGAGGGACACGAGCACAAGGTCCTCAAGTTGCGGAAGGCTCTGTATGGGTTGCTCCAAGCGCCGAGGGCGTGGAACTCCAAACTGGACAGCAGCCTCGTCAAGCTCGGGTTCCTGCGAAGCACCATGGAGCATGCCGTGTACGGGCGCGGAGAAGGTGTCTCCCGACTCCTTGTCGGCGTGTACATGGACGATCTGGTCATCACCGGATCAAATGAGCATGAGATTTGCAGGTTCAAGGAGGATGCACCATGTTTTAAGATGAGCGATCTCGGACTCCTGAGTTACTACTTAGGAATCGTGGTCCATCAACGTGCGGACGACATCACAATCAACCAGCGGCATACAACGCGCGCAAGATCTTGGAGAACAGCGGCATGGGCGACTGCAACCCTTGTCAAGTGCCCATTGAGGCACGCCTGAAGTTGAGCAAGCAAAGTGCAAGCCTGCCCGTGGACGCAACCAAATATCGGAGCATCGTTGGAAGCCTTCAATACTTGGTTAACACACGGCCCGACATTGCCTACGCCGTGGGATATGTGAGCCGGTTCATGGAGTCCCCTCGAGAAGACCATCTCGCGGCGGTGAAGCACATCCTGCGCTACATAGCCGGCACTCTCCACAAAGGTTGCTTCTACGCCAGGAAGGAAGAGGAGCAAAAGGTGGTGGCTCTCTCTTCTTGTGAGGCCGAGTACATCGCCGTCTCCACCGCGGCGTGCCAAGGTGTTTGGCTCACATGGCTACTAAGTGAGATCAGCGGTGGCAAGCTTAAAGCAGCTGTGCTCAAGGTGGACAACAAGTCAGCCATCTCTCTATGCAAGAATCCCGTGTTCCATGATCGGAGCAAGCACATTGATACTCGGTATCACCATATTCGAGAATGCATCGAGGGAGGCAAGATCAATGTTGAATATGTTAGCTCTGACGAGCAGTTGGCAACATTCTCACGAAGCCACTTGGCCGGGTCAAGTTCCAGTAGCTCCGCTCAAAGATTGGCATCGTCGAGATCAAGTAGAATTCATCTAGGATTAGGGGGAGTTTTTAGTTTAATCCTGTGATTAACCATCCATTTTTTGTTTGCTTCCGTTTTTTAGCGACATGGGAGGGTCATGTGGCATAAAGGAGAACGTTAAGGGGGGGGGGGGGGGGGGGGAGGGGGCGTTTAATGCTTCCGTGCAGGAAGGCTAAGCTGCACTGTTTTTGCAGCACCATTCCTTCTGTTCGTGTGTGGGTGTTTTCCTCTAACATAGGCATCGGTATTGACAGAGAGAGGAGGAGATGTGCGCCGGAGTTCCCCCTCCTCCGACACCGGATAGGCGGGGCACCAACGTGGCACTTGCCTGGCAATTGTTTGCAACCTTAAAGCATCACGGCTATAAAGAAGCATCGCGGGCCACGGCTATAAATTCGTGTATAGTGAGAGTTATCACGAAGATCTAGTTTTATGTCCAACAGACTTCGTTGGAGGGGAAGAGGAAGGTGTGTCATGCAAACCCTGCCGTACGTAACCCCTTCTTCTTCGAGTTCTTCTGCCTAATTCCCTCCAGCCGTCCGCACCCACAACCCCCCTCCCTCTCTTCTTCTTTTCTTCTTTCAGTTGCTAATTCCTTTTCTTCTTCTTCTTCCTCCTCTGTCGGGCCGCTCCTCCTGGCTGCAGATTGGACATGACGAGAGGGAGGGGCTTCGCAGCCTCCCTCAAGGACCTTCTTCCCCGACTACCCCTTCTTCTTCGAGTTCTTCTGCCTAATTCCCTCCAGCCGTCCGCACCCACAACCCCCCTCCCTCTCTTCTTCTTTTCTTCTTTCAGTTGCTAATTCCTTTTTTTCTTCTTCTTCCTCCTCTGTCGGGCCCGCTCCCCTGGCTGCAGATTGGACATGACGAGAGGGAGGGGCTTCGCAGCCTCCCTCAAGGAGACCTTCTTCCCCGACTACCCCTTCCGGCGTTTCAAGAACCGGTCGGCGAAGGGCAGGGCGTGGGGCGCCCTCCAGTACTACGTCCCTATCCTCGAAAGGGGCCCCAAGTACTCCCTCAGCAATCTCCGCTACGGCGTCCTCGCCGGCTTCACCATCGCCAGCCTCGCCACCCCCCAGGGCATCAGCTACGCTCGTCTCGCCAACCTTCCCCCAGTCATCGGCCACTGTACATATGTATGCATGCAGCTGCCGCGCCCTCTGTAAGCCTTTCCAATCTCGCTCGTCACAGGATTCAAAGGTGCCCAGTGCTTGGCGGGGCTCGATCGATCTCTTCTGTTTTAGCAGATTCCAGTTTCGTGCCGCCGCTGATCTACACCGTCTTCGGCAGCTCTAGTGACACGGAGAACCCGGTGCTGTACGTCAACCTGTTCTACACTGCCGTGCTCTTCACCGGCATCTTGCAGCGGTGTTAGGAGTCTTCACCGCTGCGCTCTTCACCTGAAGAATCCTAACGCCGCCTGCAAGATGTCGGTGAAGAGTGGCGGATATCAGCGGCTGCGCGAAATCATAATAAGGGGCTCATATCCAGTGAAATCTTTTCAAAATTTTGGTGAAAATTTATTTCAACTGAGAATTTTTATGGATAGTTCTATTGAGTAATCTCACTGAAAATTTGACGTGACCTAATAAAATCTCACACCTCTCTTCTCTCTTCGAATGATCTCACTGAAGAAAATTTTCTATCCGTGGATTGCTGTCAAGTGTCAAGCACAGCAGCTCATGGACACTGGTGAACCACCCCGGATGTTGGTGAAGAAGACCTCGTCGATCGAAACGTACGCAGCGAGAGCACTCGCGGAGCACAGGTAACCGATATTCTTTTGGTCACTAAATACATAAGTTTAGCAACCGATAACAGTTGGACTCAATTCGAGACCAAATTGAGAATAAATTGTCACCAAATTTTAGATCCCTAATTTGAGACCGAATTGTCACCAAATACTGTTCAGTCTTAGTTTCATTAGTTTATAGATATACATATCTGTGTGGCCAAATCTGGCCACTTAGGCCCCTGATGGCTCGTTACGGCCCGCTCGCCTCCTGTCAACGGGGGTGGCCCTATGTCATTGTGCCACGTCCTCATCAGGGTGGTTCAGAAGCCTTCGAAGACCTTTCCGCCCCCACGAGTGGACTTCGCCAAAGCCCCTCTGCATGTTTCCGAGCAGGGTCATCTGCCTTGATTGTTCCGAACAGCCACAGGCAGTGCCGAACAGCAGTTCCGTTCGCCCCCTCGCGAGTCACCTGTTCGGACATCATATCCAGAAGTGGCCGAACAGGTCTCTTGGCATACGCAACGGTTATAACCGCCGCAAGCCACGCACCCCATCATCAAGAGGCACGAACTGCCTGGCATCCCAACGGGTACCTAAGCGCATAACTCCTCCCGTTATGTGCGCCCATCAAGGCGCCTTTTCAGGCATGATCTACCAACGTCGCGCACGTTCGCCTTGGCACCAACGCCTATAAAAACACAGGTACAGTACCCTACACTGGTACGTTCTTTTTTACGCGAACACCCTGACACATTCCGAAACCCTCTGCCTTGTAAGCCTTGTATTGACTTAGGCATCGGAGGGTTTCCCCGGTCTTCACCGGGCCCTCTGATCCAGTTCTAGTTTTTGCAGGCTCTCGTCCATACCGGCGTTCGTCTTCCTCATCTTCTCCAGTGGAGGCCCGTTTGGCTCCGGCCCAAATAGGATTACACCACCACAATATCTATAATTATTTATTAGTAGTTTAGTTTGTATAGATATAGTTTATCTAATTATTTTAAAAAATAAAAGAAGAGAAAATAAAAATAAATAATAATTTTAGTTTATGAATATATATATATATTATATTTGTTATAAGAAGTGTTGGGTTTGACCTTAGACATAAGTGGATGAGATTTAGGGTCTGCGAGTTGTCGTGATAAGATATTCGGATAGGGCATATATAGCCTCTTGTTCAGTTCCGAGGGCACCATTAAAGATGTGTGAAATTTCAACATTCTCCTTCCAAGAAGTATTGTTCTCTGAAGATTGAAATTTTAATATGTCTCTCCCAAGAATTATTGTCCCCTATTCAGAGTTTATCCCTTTTTTTAGGGTGGACGTAAAAAAAGTCATCTTGGAAGAACAGACATATGTCTTATAAACACACACTTATTTTCATTTATCTCCAATGTGAGATTAAACTATGTCTCTACAGAACCCCCTTTAATGAGAATAAAGGTGTGTGGGTCTCGTCGTGAAAAGATGGTTGGATAGGACATATAGCCTCTTGTTCAATCCCTCATAGATGGCGCTATTGAATACATGTGAAATTTCAGTGTGTCCCTTCTAAGAAGTATTGTTATCTATTCAGGGTCTTATCTTTTTTTTTTTTTTTTTGAAATTAATGGCTCTCTTTGGAGAAGAGACATATGTCTTGCTTATAACTACATGCTTATTTTAACCTATATATCTTCGAGGTGGGAGTAAACCATATCTTGACACAGCCCCATCCTAGTGAGGATAAGGGTGTGCAGATTTTATCGAAAAGAAATACTCAGGCAAGGTGTATGGTTTTCAGTTTTCCACGAACAACGTCATTGAATATGCATAAAATTATGGCATGTCCCTCCCAAGAAATATTGTCTCTTATTCGGAGTTTTGCCATTTCATCTAAAAAGAGCCCTCTTAAGAGAAGAGATATGTGTCTTACTTGTAAGTACACACTTATTTTCACTTATATTCTATATAATACTAAACCATACCTCTACATACATATTAACATTTGCAATTAACATTTTTTTTCAATTGAAATTCGTTCATTGATAATTTCATGGGATACCCAAACAATATACTCATGACACGGAGAAGTGTGCTCTCATAGTTAGACTTTGAGCTTGATTTCATTTGACCCCGAGGGCAACTTGTGAATCCATGCAAACAATATCTGTCATTCAATAGCTATGGATCTTCACTTGGCATTTGCTTCATGCATCATGAAGTGACAAGCTTCAACAGCATCGTTGATAGACAAAAAGATCCACTCCGTTCCAGCTTCTCAATGAAGTGCGAGCAGCCAATTTCTCCACCACCTTCATCCTTGGGTTTACAATTGCTAGCTGAAGGAGAACAGAAACAAAGAGTGTCACAAACTGAGTCATATATATATATAGAAGCTAACCAATCTCTATAGTAATACCTTAATCTCTCTTTTATCAAGAGTTTTTTGGACTTCTTGTAGCATCTCAATACCTGGCTTGTCAATAGAGGCAACTCCTAGAATAATATACAAAAAGAATATGAGCATCGATCTCATGAACCATAAAATTTTCAATACTTTCGTCATGCCAATATATATATCTAGATGCATATCATTTTCAATAACAAGAAAGATATATAATGACATTAACCAATTCATATTGTGAAGTTATCTCATATATATATATATATATAAAGAATGTTGCTAACGATTTAAAGCTTACCTCCCATGTCAAGTATCACGTGTTGAAGCTCATTACTCCCCTTCCCCTGATCACCCTCGATTTCCTCTTCAATCCACCTAAATATTCTGAACATGTGAAAGTCCCACATAATGAGTATATATGAAGAAAAACATGCATGAATACCAAAGAACTAAACTTATTATAGACTTGAATGAGTGCATAAGATTAACCTCTCTCTTAGATAGCCAGAGTTGGCAAAATAGATTGGAGAGCCTGCTTGTATTATCAAAATGCCTGGAACAACAGATACGTTGACATATTGTTCGATGTCTCGATACATGGTAGTGCCGGAAACATGGCCTAGCTTGCAAGGATTAGGCCTAGCCATATAGATAAGGGCTCTGAGGATTGCTATGCCTACCTGCATGTAATTGATGAGAAAAATAAGTCAAGTCAAAGAAATAGCACTTTCGACAATGCCGGATGTAAGATCTTAATCTAATGTAATGGTGCATCTATAGACTGTTACATAGAGTCTCAAATGATGAAAATTTTTATACCCCTAATAAAAGTTTTACAATCCAATGGTGGGGACCATATAAGTAGATCCGTCATTGGCTGTCGATGACATAAATCAAGAACATACTATGCATGGGGTCCCTCTCCACGAGGACTTTGATTTTGAGTTGATTGACTAAATATTTGTAGTGGGAAAATATTTGTTAGTTAAATACTTGGGTATCATAATACTCGGGTGTAGACACAAAGCGCATATGGCGGGGCCCATCCAGGTGACGCGAGTCCTAGCCGCGTTATGTTAGGCATCTAGGTATTATGATTCCGGGCATATGCGTAATTAATTAGCATCTATCATTTATAGTGGGAGTATTGAGTACGTAGAAAAGGACCTCATGTTATATTATTCATTTATTTTCATCTTACTTAATGTGGATGATACTTTAGACCATTTGTGTAACAAAATAAGACTCGTTTGGAAATGTGAATTTTCTTACCGACAACATGAGGCCAATATCCATGCTGAGTAGTACAACACCGAAGAATGCTGTCATGCATATGACAAAGTCGAACTTGTCCACTTTGAAGATGTGATACATCTCTTCGTACTCGATCAACCCAACCATCGCTGTTATGATAATCGCTGAGAGGCCCACCAGCGGTGTGTATTGGAAAAGAGGAGCCAAGAAGAGGAGGACCAGCATCATGCACAGAGACATGACCACATTTGACATGGGTGTCTTGCAACCGGCATTCACATTCACTGCCGTCTTTGAAAAGGGCCCTGCACAAACATTTGTACATTACATAGGACATATTAATTAATGATCAAATTAGACTTCATAAAGATATGGTAAGATGACATGTTGTAGGGACTTTTTTGAATAATTTTCAACACTGTTAGTACCATTTAATCTTAATATCACAACTGAAAGTGGACAAGTGGCTAACTATCTGTATATAAAAACAATATTTTTGAGAAGTTATATATATATATATATATGAAAGCCGATGTAATCTATCCATATGAATATAATACTAATTATGAGAAGGATGTGCATATATACACACATTATGAAAGTGAAAGTATTATGCCTGTATATAAAAACACTAATTTAAACCCGCATCTTAGATCTTAAATTCAGGACGTGTCTGTACAATTCAAAAGATTAGACACACGAAAATAAAATAGATAGTAGTAGAGATCACTTGGTCATATTTTGATTAGCTTTCCACTCTAGCTTGTAGATAATGGAGCTAGGTATACCTGTTGTCAGATAGCATGAAGTCAGTGAGCCAGCGATGTTCATCATCCCATAAGCTATCATCTCTTTGTTCCCATCTATCTGATCATTCTTGATGATAGCAAAGCTCCTTCCTACCGCTATCCCTTCCTGAACATAGTAATGGGTCTTGAGTCAATTGTCATATCATTCAACATGATGTACTTAAGAATTATGCTAAGCAAATAAAAGAATTTGTTTAAAGTCCATGCTTTTGGAACTTACAGCTAATGCCAAGATTCCAGTAACTACTCCTGCTGTCAAGGTCGTCTTGAGATACTTGGAGTCAAAGTTCAATAGTCCAATGGACAACGGGTTGAGACCCCTCTTTAAAGGACCGACCTACCAAAACATGAAGTAGATTTCCCAAGTTTAGTACTCAGCAATGTGTAATAATGATGACAATGACAAAGACAACTTAAACGTATATAGTTAGTGGAAATGAAACGGAGCAACTTAACTGTTGGAATGCCATGTTTGTCCCCATGCGTAAGGTAAGCAAAGAGGCCACCCAATACCACCACCACCAACGGGGACATGGCGGACACCCAGAAAAGTTTTGGCTTCTTGGTTTTCTGCATTTTTTTTTAAAGGAGCAAAAGAGAAAAGGTTGTATTATTTTAGAATAAAGAACATCTTACAGAAGATTAATTGATGTCCAGGATATTCTTCTTTTGTCACTTACTATATACCGAGTCAAAAACAGGAAGCACAGGAAGCACGCACCCAGCACAAAGCTTTGCCATTGCCACTGTAGTCAAATAATAATTAATCATAAGAAGAGAAGAGAACCAAGAAAAGAAAAAAGAAGGGGAGGCTGATCACACCGGGAGGGGTGGGACTTGGGGGAGGCAGATAGAAAGAACCCACTGTTTTATCTATTCATGCATGCTTCCAAATAAAAAAAGTATACTAAATAGGAACTTCCTCTCACCGTGGCTTGGGACCTGCCGGTTGTATATGATGGGGTTCCAAAGGACAATTTTTAGATTCAAAAGAGGAAAAAGAGAAAGAAAACAAGAAGGGAGAAGGGTGGGTTGGGAGAAGGAATTCACTGTGATCATACGTACGTCTTAGCTAGTTCCATGCACACCAAATATTTATCATATACGTTAAAGGCCAAAACTATAAATTAAGAGGTTCTGTCTTCAACTAATGGCCTCTTTGAACCGCACACACAGCCTCCTACAAGGCATATATAAATAATATTCCCATGACCAGATCCCCGTGATTGAATGGAGTGGGGAATATTGATACGATTTCAAGTGTGTGGTGGCATATATATGCAAAGAGAAGATGCCACTTCAGAGGACCCCGGTTGGGTCGATCGGTTAGAACTCTTGCTTAAAAGCAAGAGGTCCCGAGTTCGATTCCTGGGGGGGATTTACCTGATTTACATGCAATCCTCGAGGTGTGTAAATCCGGGGTTTTTCTGGTCAAGTGGGTAAGGGCAATACAGGTATACGGAAGTAGGAGCTGCCAAGTCCTGACTTTGGAGCTCGCGAACACCAATCCTTGAGTCCGCAAAGCCACACGGGGCGGGATTTCCTCGTTATCAAAAAAAAAAAAAGATGCCACTTCATCTTCTGGAAATTATTTAACTCACCATTGGGAAACAAATATGTTGAAGATTCTAGCAATTAGAATCTGATCCAAAATGACATAATTATTTCCGAATGGAGAAATGGGTCATCAGCAAGATGGTTTTAGAAGGCATGAGATCGGAGATAAGGAAAAAACAAAATGAAGAGAGGAAGGAGAGAGATATGTGGACACAAGATCTCGAAGAATATGCCATGAAATCATTGTAGCTTCCTTTTCCAGAAGGAACCAGATAACTACCAATTCCACCAGTTCTAGGAAAGGGTCATGGCTCATGAGAAATCCCAATCATCGGGATATCACAAATTAACTGACACACATATTTAGGTACGCGATCGACTTAAATGCGTATGGATCGTAGTGAATCCCAAGTGGGTCATGAGTTAAGAAAAAACTTAATTGAGGCAAATAAAGTGTGGAGAGTGGGGGTCATGAAGCAAAAGCAAACAAAATTAATTAACCTCATCCCTTCCTTTGATGACGGCTTTCGCGACGGAGATCACATCGGTCTTGGTGGTGAAGTGGCGCATCCCCAACATGCCCTCAGCTGCTGCATGATGATGATGGTGGCGGTGCCCCCCATGAAGCCGATGATCGTCGACCTCGACAGGAAGTCCACCAGAATCCCCAGCCTGCGGTGATCACCCAGCATCAACCATGCACGTAGATGTTGGTCAGTTTTAATTTTATCCGCTTTATTCCTATCTATACGTGCAGACATGAGGAGACCAATGAGGGTCTATATGGCGTCCGCTAACTGCAGGTTTCTTGGAGGGTTCACCTGAAGAATCCTAACGCTGCCTGCAAGATGCCGGTGAAGAGCGCGGCGGTATAGAACAGGTTGACGTAGAGGACTGGGTCCTCCGTGGCGCTCACTGCCCCCTCGATGATGGACGCCAGGAGCAGCGAGGCCGCCGCGACCGTGCCGACGGCCATGTTCTTGGAGCTGCCGAAGATGGCGTAGATCAGCGGCGGCACGAAACTGGAATCTGCAAAAACAGAAGAGATCGAACATCTTCAAAACCACACCCGCTCATGAGCACTGGTGAATCCTGTGACGATGGAGCGGCGATTGAAAAGGTTTGGAGAGGGCGCAGTGACTGCATGCACATTATATAATGTACGTACATAGGCCGATGATGGGGGGGAGGTTGGCGAGGCGGGCGTAGCTGATGCCCGGGGATGGCGAGGCTAGCGATGGTGAGGCCGGCGAGGGCGTCGTAGCGGAGATTGCCGAGAGAGTACTTGGGGCCCCATTCGAGGATGGGGATGTAGTACTGGAGGGTGCCCCACGCCCTCCCCGGCGCTGACAAGTTCTTGAACCGCCGGAAAGGGTCGTCAGGAAAGAAGGTCTCCTTGAGGGAGGACGTGAGGGAGGCCCCGAAGCCCCTCCCTCTCGTGAGGTTCACCTTGTGCCGTTGCTGCCCCCCCTCTGTGCCCATGTTAGGCTGCAGCAGGGGGGAGACACAGACACAGAAACCTAGAGAAAGAAGAACACGGATACAGAGAAAGAGAGAACTAGAAGAAGAAGAAGAAGAGGAAGAAGAAGAAGAAGAACAAGGATACAGAGAGAGAGAACTAGAAGAAGAAGAAGAGAAGAACACGAACGGGAGGGGGGGTGGGGGTTCTGGGTGGAGACCTGGAGGAAGTTAGGGTTTCCTGGGTGGAGGACCCGTGGAGGAACCCCATATATATAGTGTTGGGATTTTGGTCACGGATTAGTGAGGGGAGTGGGGTATGAGGCAGATACACCCACGTTCTCGGTCGGTCTTCTCCTTTCTCCAAAAAAAAAGAAGAAAAAATCTTTTTGGGAGGAAAATGGTTTTTTTAAGTAAAAGCCAACGACGTTTTAACCCCGTATAAGCCGGAGGCAAGTTAGCGTTGTCCATTTCTCTTTATAAATAGATGTTAGATATGCATAATAAAGACCACGTCTCAACTGCTTAACTACACAATCCAAAAACTGTTGTAAGATCACATCTCAAACTGCCTATTATAAGGAGAAGACTCTGTGGATAGATAGTTACGTGTACTTGTCCGAAATAGAATAACGACAACTCTGTGGATAGAGCATGGACGTCCATTTTCTCTCTCTCTCTCTCTCTCTCTCTCTCTCTCTCTCTCTCTCTCTCTCTCTCTCTCTCTCTCTCTCTCTCTCTCTCTCTCTTACTTGGAAGCCACGGCTCGTCTATCTTAAGTTGGGTCTTATCCAAAAACCTCTGCAATATGTATCAGAATCTACAGATGCCTAACGATCGGAAGATGCATGATATATAGCTGGCTACATATATAAGATGAATCCAACTGAAAACCAAGTAGTAGTTAAGAATATTGCCTCTTTCTAAAGATAAGATGTTTCTGCAAAGTTTGAGTTCACCATTGATGTTTCTGCAAAGATAAGATGTTTCTGCAAAGTTTGAGTTCACCATTCATTAGCCTCACTTGGTAATGGGTTGGAGTTTGAGTTAACTCCAACCCATGGCTAAGTTATCCAAAGTTAACTCAATTTCTGCTTTGTGAGTGGGTTAGAAAAAGTTGAGTTAAATTTGAGTTACTCTGTTCCATGGGTGTGGGTGGGTTAGAAAAAGTTGAGTTAACTCAAAGTTAACTCAATCTAACCGAGTTAACTTTTTTTGGTTGCCAAAGTCCATTTGAGTTAACTTTGAGTTAACTCTGAGTTAACTTTGAGTTAACTCATTACCAAAGTAAGGCTTAGTGTCTATCTTTGTTGGTTTCTTACAAACATATGCACTGTAATTACATTGTCGGGAGAAAGATAATATTCGCGAAGATATATACAGCTAGCGAGATGTAATCTTCTTGCATCAGGAGTTACACAATAATCTGCGTACATGTGTCTATGTATAGATACATACAAATTTAGACGAGATGTCTGACTGGTCAGAGAGGCCATCGTGAGAAATGGCGAAATGTAAGAACATAGTGCTCCTGGTGCGGCATCCTAATGTTGTAAACCAGCAGGCAAACCTTATCCATAAAAAGGAAGTCCATGTCTTCACATGACGCCTCAGTCCTCTCTCTCTCTCTCTCTCCATATACACATCTAGCTCCTCCCCACCTAATTGGAGAAGCGAAGAAAAGAAACCTGCACTAGTACTGGTGGAAGAGAACAAAAAGGTCTCAACTTGAAGTTATGATGGCCTTTTCCTACCTTTACATATGCAGATCCACCGTCCGGGACTATTGAGTACAGAAGATTAAAAGATGTGTTATACTCAGCCACGTCTGAAAGAGGGAGACGAATGTAGAGGTGGGGAACAAAGGTGAGGGAACCAGCCAGCCAGAGCACTCCCTCCGTGCTTGGCCATCACCATTGGCGCCCGCCATGAAGAATGTTGCAAAAAGAAAACTTTGATGACACCTTTTTGAAGCACCAAATTGCATGTGATGCATGCATGGTTCCCACTCCAAGTTCTTGGTCACTCACAAGTATTACCTCCCTCAGCTAAGCATAGATTATGGCACCTACTCTAGAGAATGTATTCCACATGTAATTATATATAATTATCAGTGGTGTCAGTGATGACGTCGATTGATCAACCCAATTAGTGGATTAGAGCTTCTTCCAGTCCGCAGCCATGGTGAAGGGCGGCTATTTGCCATCATCAAAGTGAACAAAGCTCCGCATTTTGAAGGGATTATGCTGCAGAATATATAATACAAGAGTGGGGAATCATTTTTTGTCACTTCAGTCATGTCCAAATGCCCCTAGCTAGAGTGTCCTGATTAATTATCAGATAAGCATTTCACATGCTATATGACACATAAGACCTCCACGGGTTTGATCATGGGAGAACATGCATGGGGTTCTGTTTCATGATACAACGTATACGTACATCCATCCTAAACTGAGCTACATATCATTAATTATCTACCATGGAAATTAAGTTCCCTTCCAAAACTTCCAAAATATTATTCCAGCTGATGTTAATTAAAAGAGAGAAATTTCTTTAAGTAATTAATATCGATCTTCCACTCTTAAGCTAGGCATGCAAGGATATATATACTTTAACTCGTGGGACGTACGTATCTGCATGCATATATGCCTATCCATATCACCACATAATAGCATTCATGTGAACGCAGTATGTGTGCACTTATCGGAAAGTGAGATGTGGCATATATGGGAATCTTGCATGCCGACCGTGCAAATGCTAAAATCTCATTAGATTTGGTCCTCCGTGGCCATTAATCACCTATCAAGCGTGAGAGTAGTACTTAGTGGGTGATTGCCGAATTCCCAAATCTTCAACTACCTCGAAGTGAAGACTTGTGTGTGGATATAGATGAAGACAAATGAGTCATGCCAACGCCTTTTCACATGTGCACCATGGATCAGCAAATCTCTCCGGAAACTTCCCTCTTCGTGTGTGTGTATTATATATATATACCCGTGCAACGGGAAGCTTTTAAATTGAATACTTTTAATATATTATATATCTAAAAGTTTATCTACATATTTTTTTAGAGATAATATCTCTCTCCAAAAGAAGAACAACATATATAAGAACATCTTAAGATTCATAACAAATATTCAGTAAATAAAAAGTTCATATGGAAGATTGATCTATGTCATGAAATGTAAGTCATAAACAGTCATAAACATTAGACAAATTTTTAATTTTTAACATCTTCTTTTTCAACTTGAATCTTCCTCATCTTATTGCATGAATGTTGTGTAGGAATAACATCACTAGATAGATCTTTTTCACGATTATTATCTGAAATAGTTCTCTTTAACGGAATAATACTACTTGAAAAATATGTAATTGAAATGGTATTCTGAATCATAATAAGAAAATTAATTAATATAACAATTCTTGTTGATTTTTAAAAAATGTAACTCCATCATCTTATTAACTTGTAGAAATAAAAAAACGTGTAAAGCATTTTATAGTTTTACTTACATTATCCACATCAAGAATTTGTTCACATTGTTTGATGTTGTCATCAAGTTCAACGTTTTCAATTGATTCCTAAAAATAATAAGACAAATAATATTAGTTTGGATATGAAAAGAAAACATGTAATAAGTGCTTGTATATAAATGTTAGTTACAATTGGAGTAGTCAACTATTCTTCAATTAAAATGTTATCATCAATTACCAAGGTTCGCCGTACCGATCGGATCGACCGTACTGTATTCTCCGTGGTACGGTACGTATCGAACCGTACCGTACCGTTGAGATACGGTGGAAAATTGACATGTTGTGTTGAAACTCATTCTGTACCTTGTAAACCCATTCAAATAATGTCCATTTGTGTTGAAATTTTAGCTATAAACTAATGTAATAGTTTTACAAGTTATGGTGATTTTAGTTTAATTTTTAAAATTTATTTTACACTGGGTGAAAAATCACCCGGAAAATAGTTGCATCGGCTTAATATCGAAATCCGTACGTCAATAATTCTGGATATTTACATTTCTGATATCACCATATTTTTCTAAAAATTATGGTTTTCTCAAAATTTATTTTCGTTACAACTTTTTGATGTCGCCTTGTCGGAGCGCGCATTTCTGAGTATGGCATTGGGCTATCATTTATTAATGTTAATTAATCCTAGATATTAATAAAATTACTATAATTGGTATCATCTCTTAATTAGTTTATGTTTAAAATTTTATCTCAATTAGACACTAATTAGACCACTTAAGTGCAGACAGAGTTTGTCGCGGTACGACGAACTCTCTGTGCGCGTACTTCAACGGGACGACATTTGGTTTCGAAAATAAAGTCAAATATGAAGTCACCATAATTACTAGAAAAATGTACTGATTATAAAAATATAAATATTATGAGTTATTGATGCATAGATGTAGAGATTAGGTCGACCTAATGATTTTTGGGACAGTTTTTACTTGACAAAAAATTAATTTAAAAAATTAAACTAAAATTATTACAATTTGTATCACATATTAATTAACTTATGTTTGAAATTTCATCTCAATTAGACACCATTAGATCCCTTAAATGTTGAGATTAAGTCGATTTACTAATTTTTGAGATAATTTTTACTTGATAAAAAAATAATTAAAAATTAAACTAAAATTACTATAATTTGTATCAT
>JACBKR010000375.1:0-61906 GCA_014218235.1 Colocasia esculenta
TGGGCCTAATGTCATTGGTGAAACATCAACTCCTAGACTTAATCATAAATTGGTTGTATTCTATTTTGTTGTGATAAACACTAGTGCTATTAATTTGTCTAAAAACCCCAATCAGCATTACCGAACAAAGCATATTGAAAAAAGGCACCATTTTCTAAGGGATGAGGTCGCTAAGAAAACTTTTCAACTTCACTTCATTGAAAATGAAAACAAAATAAGATATTTACTAAGCCTAGCTAGAAAACAAATTTCTCATCTTTAAGAGAGAGCTTGGTTTGTGCAAATTTCCACATTCTTGATATTTCTATCTCTTTTTGCAATAAAAGTATTCCTGTTCTGCAAAGAAATCCCACTCTCACATTGCATTGGAATTCTTTGGTATATCAAAATTTTTTTTTGGTGTGATTTGAGAAAGACAAATCAGGATTGTCTGGACACTTTCACTATGTGTTGAGTATAGTCTCGCCAAGTATCAGAGGTAATGTATTCAAAGGTTGAGGGGAAGTCTATAGCTTATCAATAAAATATTCTTGTTCATTCTATTTTCACTCATTCCATGCCTATTTCTTAAATAACATCATGTTCACCTTATGACGGGGAGATGCATGCAAGGGGGAATCATTTGTCACTCCTTGACCTTACTTGTCTATCTTGAACCCCAAACGCATCTGAAGTTGAGTCCTTGTGCTATTTTTTTATAATGAATTAAGACATGGAAAAACTAAACTTTCATGGTCACGTGTAAGGCCCCCGTTTTTCGTCCTTTTCTTTTATAAGTACCTTATTGTGCGAATGTTTAGGTGTCATGTATGTAGCTAGATATACATATGCATATAACTTGTGCGTGTAACTAATCGTATGCGTATACATATAAAACTTTTATTTTATGCATGCATGTAAGTATGTATGTATACATGCTATCTATGCTATCTATATATATATATATATATATATATATATATATATGATTTACTTAAGTGGTAAATTAGGTGTATGATGTGTTGCTCATATTATATATGTTGTATTAAATGAAGATTGGTATAAAAGTGTGCATTTGTGTGTATAATTATTTAGTAAGTGTTGTTCATTTCATTGTGAAGATAGTATGTGCATTATACCGAGCACATTATATACCGTCTTGACTATTTATGAATTGTGTGTACTTAGTTGTATATATATATATATATATATATTATTGTTTGGTTGCATGATGTAATTGGTGTGTACATTATACCCTATGTATTGCATACATGTACATAAGAAGGACTAGGGTTTCTGTGAAATTTTATGTTCTGGCCGAAGACCATGTTGACGGCAGCATATGTGGACGTCAAGGACAAGTAGGCGGCGACATCGATGGACGCCAACTACTATTATGGACGTCCGTTGATGTAGACGTCTACTTCCCTGACAATTTTCTGAGCAGCTGCATGGTGTGCCATGCCTCCGATTGGGGGATGCCAACCACCCCAACGGCTCCTTCGCCCCTGCCAAGACAGACCCCATGTCTTGTCTATATGACCACCTACCCCTTGCAACCTAGAAGTCCCTTTGGCCCTTGCAAGAGGGGAAGAAACTCTGGCCCCAAAAGGTGAGAAAAACCCTAAAACCCTGAGAGCTGTGAGGAAACCCGAACTTGGGAGGCTTTGATCCAGCGGTTTGGAGCTTCTTCCGGAGATCTACTTCGACAAGGAGGGAGTCTATACAAAGGAGAAGGCTTCCCCAACCTTGCTTTGGAGTCTTCTTCGACCTAGAACCCGTGTGAGGGAGGTTTTGGAGGCTTCTTGGCTCTGCCGAGGAGAGCTTCTCCGGCTTTTTGATCCCCTTGGAGGTTTTTCCAAAGGCAAGTAACCCTTGCACCTTGTCCATGTATGTGTCTAGGTGGTTTCTATCATTTTTAAGGATTTTTCTCGTGTGTCTGGATCCCCTACATTCACCATTCTTTGGAGCTCGGACTGTGTTTTTGCACAGGCCGAACTTGACGGCAAGATCCCTTGCCGTCGAGATCTTCAGTTGGCGGCCAACGATAATGCCGTTAACCCCTTCTGGACGGCCAGACTATGCCGTTAAGTTCTTCAGGGCAGAACAATGAGCTGTTCTCCCTTGTATATGATTAAATTCGAATGTTTTCGCATGAGGATATATTGTAAACACTATGTGTTATGTATTATGAGTAATGGGATATAATGTGAGACTTCCATGCATTTTTGTAAATCATGTGAATTGTTAGGATATTTAAAATGCATGTTAAATAAAACTTGGAACATGTTAAATTGCTGTTTGTATGATCCATGAGGAAATTAGATGCCATAAATTTTCTATGACATGTATATGTATGTCAGTCCCTGCCCCGAAAATTTGGAAATTTTCCCTTGGCCATGCAATTTGTTACAATTTTGTATTGGAAATAGGAAGCATGTGTAGATCCCTATAAAAATCCTAGTAAATAGCATGATGTGAGATAAATTTGGGAAAAATTTATGTGATGTTATGAATGTTATGTACATGACTGTGGATTTTCAAATCAGACTTTGATGTGGTGCTTCCATGATAAATTGATTTATTAAGAGCATGCAAATGAGTATTCCATTTTCTATAAATCTTGTATAGCTCATAAAAACATGAAAATTTGCATATATGTTCTGAAACCCGAAAACAGCATGTGGTTAAAATTTCAGGTGATTTGGATAATAGTAGCTTACATTGTGAGATTTCCATGCGAATTGTGCCATGTAAATCATGCTTTCATGATTATGGTAAATGATGTGATTTTTTTTCAACCTAATTAATGTGAGTTACTGAAGGTTAATTTCTGTCCATAATAGTATCATGTTTAAGAAAACTGATCCATGTATTGATAGTAAAGGACTCAAGTTATGTGTAAAAATCGTGCGTGTGTTAAAAATTGGAAAATGTGTAATTTGTGCCGTGTGTGACACTGCTTCCATAGAGGGCCTTGGAACCGTACCGTGGTAAAGTCCCCACGGGAAGGTTCAATGTGTATGTGTATCCTATGGGCATTAGGATGAAATCCTGGTGGCGGACAAGTACCGTCGATAGGGTGGAGAGGGCTTCTCCGGTCTGCGCAGTACCAAGGCTTATCACTATATTGCCTAGGTGATAAGTATGTGTTATGTGTTATGTGTTATGTGTCCTTCTAATGGTGGTTTGGACTATGTGTCACGGCATATAAATGTGAAATGTGAATGTGTATATGTGAAGATTGTGTAAGTGCCATGTGGACATGTGCAAAGTGAAAGATGTGTACATGTGAATGTGTAAATGTGTAACATGTGAAACCAATGTGTTAAAGTGTAAAACTGTGATTCCTAATGTGATAATGTTAGAAACATATTAGAACAGCAAGCTAATTAGATAAGCAATCATGTTATTGTGTGCAAGAATGTCTATAGAATCCATGCTAGAACCTTCCTTTCATGATGTGCAAAAACCATGCCTAAATCGCTCTCATGATGTGGTATGAATGAGACAAGTTCTTAATTGAGTTCATATGTTAAAGAATGAGAAAAGAACATGTGTTAGATTAGTTGTTTGTTTGAACGTAATTCATATGTTATGAAACTAGTAGAAGCATTATGCTAGACTTGTCTTGAATAAAATAGATATGCGTAGAAGGTGTAAGAGAGTGAGCCATGTGATGTGTGTTAGAGTGTGAAATGAACTTGCATGTTATGAGACTTTTAATCCATGTCAAAACAGCAACCTTAATGCATGTAAAATGATAGTTAGCATGTGCTACCATGTGTAGAAACCATGATGGTAATGTTCCTTCCATGCATATGAGAACCTCATGTTTAGTTGCTTTCATGTTCTAGTTAATTCAAAGTGTAGCTTTCATGTGATTGGATGAGTAGAAACATGTGATAGGTAGTTTAATTTGAAAGGTATAAATCATGTTCCATGTGCTTTAAATTTTGTAGAAATACCCTGACAGGTTGTGTTGATATCACATAGCCTTGCTACATGCTTTGAATGAATACGATTGAATGTGAATGCCTATATGATGTATGCATGTATGAAGTGCATGGTGTTATTTGCTGAGTCTTTTAGACTCACTCCTTGCTTCGGCGTACAGGTTTAGTAGGTGACCCTACATCTTTTGGAAGAGACAGTGGAGAGCGACTCCGAGCGCGCGAGAGAGTAGCTTGGCGGAGTTGTTATTGTTATATTTCGCTTTCATAGTATGTAATTTGAGGCATTGTATTGAACTATTATGTAATTGTGAACAAACTATGTAATTTGATGTTAGAATTGTAGTTATGTGGACAATGTACCTTGTTTAAAATTTCAGTTAAGTAAGCTTTAGCTTTCCTTTATTTGCTATATGGACTGTGGATGTCAATGTGGATGATGAAATGAAAGACAGTAGTTCTTTTCTTCCGCTACTCTGTACTTATATTTGTGTACATCTCAATCGAATGATAGTGTCGGGTAAATGTCCCGCTGTGGTGATCTTCGTCGTGCCGACGTGGGTTGGTACAACCGTACCGGCATAACGAGGGTCGTCACAGAGATTGGTATCAGAGCAACCGGTTGAGATTGTACATAAGTATATATAAGTCATCATCTTCACTATATGCTAAGTCCTTATAGAATTGTCCACATGTGTAGAATTTATTAATAATAAGTAAAAGATAGATAAGAAAAAGGTTAAGAATTTAATAACGTAGTTCTAACTATGTTTGAGTTATCTTGCAGCATATGGCTTCGCGTGGTAGGTGTGGTACTCAGGTTAGAGAAGATGAGCCTAGGCGTGAGGAGGCGGGTGAGCAGCGGGCCCCGACACCTCAGGGTCCTGTGCTTCCCCCACCATCGTTAGTGGATTATGGAGAGTTTCGTACAAGGTTTGGCACAGGCTATGCAGACGCAGGTCCATACCCAGACTACACCCCAGACTCAGCTAGAGGCTCAGGTTAGAATAGTAAATAGAGTAGTCTGTTCTACTTGGTCTTGTTTTGTTGCTTTCCGTGTAGTATAAGTGTGGGTTATGTTGTTTGCTGTGGCAGGCTCAAGTACCGGGTTCCCAGGAGTATGAGCGTGATGGATCTTCTGTTATGGAGAGAGTTCAGGAGGATGGCTCCACCCTCTTTTGAGGGGGAGAGTGGGCCGTTAGGCGCAGAGAGTTGGCTCGAGGAAATTGAGAAGATATTCAGAGCTATCGGATGTTCAGAGGATGACAGGGTCAGTCTGGCGACGTATATGCTTCAGGAGCAAGCAGACGTGTGGTGGTCTTTTGTGCTTCGCACGCAGTCTACTCGGAGTGGATTGGAAGTGACTTGGAACGATTTCGTGAGGTTGTTTCAGGCCAAGTATATCCTTGAACGTGCCCAAGATGAGAGGAGCAAGAATTTTTGACGTTGACTCAGGGCTCAATGTCAGTTTTGGAGTATGATGCTAAGTTTGCAGAGTTGTTCAAGCATGCGCCTCACTCAGTGATGGACGAGAGCGAGAAGGCGAAGAAGTTTGTGATGGGTCTTAAACC
Organism: Colocasia esculenta; assembly: GCA_014218235.1. Lineage (NCBI taxonomy): Eukaryota > Viridiplantae > Streptophyta > Magnoliopsida > Alismatales > Araceae > Colocasia > Colocasia esculenta. The sequence continues at coordinate 5,504 of JACBKR010000375.1, forward strand.
ATCGTTGAGAGTTAGATTGACAGCATATAACCATGGATCTATGGATGCGGCTTTTAGCGCGTGCGGCGTGCAGGCAGGAGCAGACAGTATTTAGTATTTAGAAGAGAGAAAGGCTCGATTGGATAAGTTACCGGAACCGTTCCAGCGGCAGAGGAGGAAGATGTGGCAGAGGAGGAAGATGCAGAGACTTGAGGAATGTCAGCGATCCGCTATGGTACCAGCAGAGTCAGCACTTCAATCAGTGGCAACTTCAGGCAGCGAGAAGCCAAAGTGTGTGCACTGCAACAAGTGGCACGGCGGAAACTTGTGTTGGGCAAAAGAAGGAAGATGTCTCAAATGCGGTAGCAAAAGTCATCGGATTAGAGAGTGCCCGAAGGTGAAGTAGTTCGCCCTGTGAGACAACACCGAGGATGTCACCACAGGTGCGTGATTCGATCTTCGAGGGCGAAGATCCTTTTAAGGGGGAGAGGGTGTAAGGCCCCCGGTTTTTCGTCCGTTTCTTTTATAAGTACCTTATTGTGCGAATGTTTAGGTGTCATGTATGTAGCTAGATATACATGCATATAACTTGTGCGTGTAACTAATCGTATGCGTATACATATAAAATTTTATTTTATGCATGCACGTAATGTATACATATGTATGTATATATATATATATATATATATATATATATATATATATATATATATGATATTTACTTAAGTGGTAAATTAGGTGTATGATGTGTTGCTCATATTATATATGTTGTATAAATGAAGATTGGTATAAAAGTGTGCATTTGTGTGTATAATTATTTAGTAAGTGTTGTTCATTTCATTGTGAAGATAGTATGTGCATTATACCGAGCACATTATATACCGTCTTGACTATTTATGAATACATGTGTGTACTTAGTTGTATATATATATATATATATATATATTATTGGTTTTTTGCATGATGTAATTGGTGTGTACATTATACCCTATGTATTGCATACATGTACATAAGAAGGACTAGGGTTTCTGTGAAATTTTATGTTCTGGCCGAAGACCATGTTGACGGCAGCATATGTGGACGTCAAGGACAAGTAGGCGGCGACATCGATGGACGCCAACTACTATTATGGACGTCCGTTGATGTAGACGTCTACTTCCCTGACATTTTCTGAGCAGCTGCATGGTGTGCCATGCCTCCGATTGGGGGATGCACCACCCCCAACGGCTCCTTCGCCCCTGCCAAGACAGACCCCATGTCTTGTCTATATGACCACCCACCCCTTGCAACCTAGAAGTCCCTTTGGCCCTTGCAAGAGGGGAAGAAACTCTGGCCCCAAAGGTAGAGAAAAACCCTAAAACCCTGAGAGCTGTGAGGAAACCCGAACTTGGGAGGCTTTGATCCAGCGGTTTGGAGCTTCTTCCGGAGATCCTTCGACAAGGAGGGAGTCTATACAAAGGAGAAGGCTTCCCCAACCTTGCTTTGGAGTCTTCTTCGACCTAGAACCCGTGTGAGGGAGGTTTTGGAGGCTTCTTGGCTCTGCCGAGGAGAGCTTCTCCGGCCTTTTTGATCCCCTTGGAGGTTTTTCCAAAGGCAAGTAACCTTGCACCTTGTCCATGTATGTGTCTAGGTGGTTTCTATCATTTTTAAGGATTTTTCTCGTGTCCTGGATCCCCTACATTCACCATTCTTTGGAGCTCGGACTGTGTTTTTGCACAGGCCGAACTTGACGGCAAGATCCCTTGCCGTCGAGATCTTCAGTTGGCGGCCAACGATAATGCCGTTAACCCCTTCTGGACGGCCAGACTATGCCGTTAAGTTCTTCAGGGCAGAACAATGAGCTGTTCTCCCTTGTATATGATTAAATTCCGAATGTTTTCGCATGAGGATATATTGTAAACACTATGTGTTATGTTATGAGTAATGGGATATAATGTGAGACTTCCATGCATTTTTGTAAATCATGTGAATTGTTAGGATATTTAAAATGCATGTTAAATAAAACTTGGAACATGTTAATTGCTGTTTGTATGATCCATGAGGAAATTAGATGCCATAAATTTTCTATGACATGTATATGTATGTCAGTCCCTGCCCCGAAAATTTGGAAATTTTCCCTTGGCCATGCAATTTGTTACAATTTTGTATTGGAAATAGGAAGCATGTGTAGATCCCTATAAAAATCCTAGTAAATAGCATGATGTGAGATAAATTTGGGAAAAATTTATGTGATGTTATGAATGTTATGTACATGACTGTGGATTTTCAAATCAGACTTTGATGTGGTGCTTCCATGATAAATTGATTTATTAAGAGCATGCAAATGAGTATTCCATTTTCTATAAATCTTGTATAGCTCATAAAAACATGAAAATTTGCATATATGTTCTGAAACCCGAAAACAGCATGTGGTTAAAATTTCAGGTGATTTGGATAATAGTAGCTTACATTGTGAGATTTCCATGCGAATTGTGCCATGTAAATCATGCTTTCATGATTATGGTAAATGATGTGATTTTTTTCCAACCTAATTAATGTGAGTTACTGAAGGTTAATTTCTGTCCATAATAGTATCATGTTTAAGAAAACTGATCCATGTATTGATAGTAAAGGACTCAAGTTATGTGTAAAAAAAAAATCGGCGTGTGTTAAAAATTGGAAAATGTGTAATTTGTGCCGTGTGTGACACTGCTTCCATAGAGGGCCTTGGAACCGTACCGTGGTAAAGTCCCCACGGGAAGGTTCAATGTGTATGTGTATCCTATGGGCATTAGGATGAAATCCTGGTGGCGGACAAGTACCGTCGATAGGGTGGAGAGGGCTTCTCCCGGTCTGCGCAGTACCAGGCTTATCACTATATTGCCTAGGTGATAAGTGGTGTTATGTGTTATGTGTCCTTCTAATGGTGGTTTGGACTATGTGTCACGGCATATAAATGTGAAATGTGAATGTGTATATGTGAAGATTGTGTAAGTGCCATGTGGACATGTGCAAAGTGAAAGATGTGTACATGTGAATGTGTAAATGTGTAACATGTGAAACCAATGTGTTAAAGTGTAAAACTGTGATTCCTAATGTGATAATGTTAGAAACATATTAGAACAGCAAGCTAATTAGATAAGCAATCATGTTATTGTGTGCAAGAATGTCTATAGAATCCATGCTAGAACCTTCCTTTCATGATGTGCAAAAACCATGCCTAAATCGCTCTCATGATGTGGTATGAATGAGACAAGTTCTTAATTGAGTTCATATGTTAAAGAATGAGAAAAGAACATGTGTTAGATTAGTTGTTTGTTTGAACGTAATTCATATGTTGTGAAACTAGTAGAAGCATTATGCTAGACTTGTCTTGAATAAAATAGATATGCGTAGAAGGTGTAAGAGAGTGAGTCATGTGATGTGAATATTAGAGTGTGAAATGAACTTGCATGTTATGAGACTTTTAATCCATGTCAAAACAACCTTAATGCATGTAAAATGATAGTTAGCATGTGCTACCATGTGTAGAAACCATGATGGTAATGTTCCTTCCATGCATATGAGAACCTCATGTTTAGTTGCTTTCATGTTCTAGTTAATTCAAAGTGTAGCTTTCATGTGATTGGATGAGTAGAAACATGTGATAGGTAGTTTAATTTGAAAGGTATAAATCATGTTCCATGTGCTTTAAATTTTGTAGAAATACCCTGACAGGTTGTGTTGATATCACATAGCCTTGCTACATGCTTTGAATGAATACGATTGAATGTGAATGCCTATATGATGTATGCATGTATGAAGTGCATGGTGTTATTTGCTGAGTCTTTTAGACTCACTCCTTGCTTCGGCGTACAGGTTTAGTAGGTGACCCTACATCTTTTGGAAGAGACAGTGGAGAGCGACTCCGAGCGCGGAGAGTAGCTTGGCGGAGTTGTTATTGTTATATTTCGCTTTCATAGTATGTAATTTGAGGCATTGTATTGAACTATTATGTAATTGTGAACAAACTATGTAATTTGATGTTAGAATTGTAGTTATGTGGACAATGTACCTTGTTTAAAATTTCAGTTAAGTAAACTTTAGCTTTCCTTTATTTGCTATATGGACTGTGGATGTCAATGTGGATGATGAAATGAAAGACAGTAGTTCTTTTCTTCCGCTACTCTGTACTTATATTTGTGTACATCTCAATCGAATGATAGTGTCGGGTATACGGCGTCCGTGTGGGGATCTTCGTCGTGCCGACGAGGGTCGTACAACCGTAACGGCATAACGAGGGGGTCCAGAACATTGTGCTTTAGTTAATTTCAAGACTCATATCATTTCAAGGTTTTTAAGCAATCTAATACGAATGTCTATTCTAAAATGACTTGCCAAAATACTGTGTAGGACATGAGTGGTATTATTTACAAAGTGCATCTTTAACAAAAAAGCTTCATTTACCACATGTAAGATACTTTTCTAAATACGTAGTCATGAATTTTCTGTCAAAACAAACAATCTTGCAAAACCTCAAAAGAAAATGATCAACATCGGAAAGATACAAAACAGAGCAAGCAAATCTTGAACATTGAGTAACAGGGCCATTTCATCTAAAAAGTGATTTTTTCACGTCAAAAAGTTGAAATCAAAAGTTTTCAACTTGTATAAGATAATGAAAGTTAAACCACTGAGTAATCAGAAGGTCTTGCATCTGATCAATGTGACCTCTTGCACTAAAAAGTGGATTTAACTAATTTCTCTTGTATCTTTCCTAGTTAAAAATTAAAGAAAATCAAATGACATGATGGAAAAGCTTAAGACCTTAATAAAGTTCGTATACTGAGTTTAGACCTATTATTCTACCATTGTGCTAAAATTAAAGCTCCTAACATCCTTGTTAAATACTTCTGCTCACTCATATAGGTCACTTCACTTTACATTTGCATCTTTATTTTAACTACATTCAGATCATTATATCTTGTTGTACCTTGTGTTGAGTGTGTCTTTATGATTAAACTTTATTGCACAAATACCAAAACACAATAACTTCTCTCATATGTCAATATCACTTTCCCTCACTTATTTTGATCATTCCTGAACCTTCATTTCTACAACTGCATTTATGATCTCCTACCATTCTTTGTTTCTCTCTCTTATCTATCTTTTTGATGCTGTCAAAAGGGGAAGAAAGCTCTTTAAAGGGGAGAAAGTTTCTTATGGGAGAAAGTTCAAAGGGTGATATGGTCAGGGGAGTTTTGTCGAACCACTCTCTATTTGTTCTTGTATTTTGGTGATAATAAAATTTATGATGTAATAAATTGAATATTTTGTTTCATCTGTGTCGCATCAATCTCATAGCAAAATGCTGAGTCTCACATTGATGCAATATGGCGTACTAAAATGACAAAATCAATGTTTAATCAATATATATCGATTTCAGTTTAAGTGCCAAAATAATAAGCGCTACAAGGATTTGTTTTAATTGATTTTTTAAAGCGCTACAACGACTTCTCTAAGTGGCCAAAACGATTTGTTAAGAAATCGATCTCAGAACGATTCCTTTTATAGCCACAACGATTTGCCCTCATATCATTTTCGTTTCATAACGATTTCATAAGTGATCACATCGGCTTGGGTCTCATAACGATTTCATAAGTGATAACATCGGCTTGGGTTCGTAACGATTTCATAAGTGATCACATCGGCTTGGGTCTCGTAACGATTTCTTAAGTGAGACAACGATTTTCTCTCACAACGATTTGTTTACAAATGAGCACGACTCTTCACATAACGATTTCATAAGTCATGCTCATAACGATTTCTTTAGACCGTAACGATTTCTTAAGTGAACGCTTCGACTTGCCTTCATAACGATTTGTTAAGAAGTCGTTCCCATAACGATTTCATAAGTCATGCTCATAACGATTTCTTCAATGATCATAACGACTTGTCTTTCACATCGAGTTGTTCATAAACTTGCAACGATTTAATTGTAAATGAACAACGATTTCTCTTGAATATTTTGAAAGTGTTTTTGGCGTTCATTGAAAAGTCAAATATTGTCTGACAGAAAAAGCTGCATGCATAATCTTGTCAGAAAAAGATTTGACCTACTATTTTCAGTATGTTAGCAGAAGCACAGTACTATGAATCATTTATTATAAACACTCTTTTATGCTAACACTTTCTTCCATGCTCACAGACCTCGAAGACCATCAGAGTCTGATTAAGACAATGAAGAGGAGATGAGCAACGACTAGAACTCCAACAGATCTCTTCAACGGATCTATTCAAGCTGCTCATATAAAAGATGGAGCATTGCTGAAGATCAAACAGAGCTTTCATGAAAATCCTTCAAGGAGTGTACAACTGTGAGAAGAACCTTCACGCCACAACACTCAGAGAAAGAGAGAAGAGCTCGAGCCAAAATCTATAGAAGCTTTCAAGCAGAAGTCTTCATCGCCTTCAAGCCTTCTTCTCTTCCATTCTCCCTGTGCTCATTGTAATCTTGGGGGAGAGTCTATGACTGTGAGCTAAGTCCTGAGTGTTCATCTTGTAATATCTCTCAGTCTGATCTTCTTTTCTAAGAAAGATTTCTGTCCATCTGTAGGACTGTATACAGTGTGTAACCTAACTAGAGGTTAGTGTCTAGCAGAACCGTGTTGGGGTTTATACCAACATGACCTAGCTGGGGGTTTAAGTCTAGCAGAACCACACTGGGGTTTGTTCTAGGAGGTTTACTTCTGAACCGTAAAAGAAGTAGGTTTGCTTCTGAGCCTAGAAAGAAGTGGGCTGCCTTCTTGCCTGGGAAAGAGAAGAAGACCTGGTGGGGTATCCAGGGTGTTGTAGTGTCCTTGAAGGGGACTGTACCTTCGGTAGTGAAATCCCAAGAGTTTGCTTGGGGACTGGATGTACGACTTCCATGTAGGAAGGGCCGAACCAGGATAAATCTCCTGTGTCCTTTTGTGTGATTGTTCTTTTGCTTCCGCACTGCCACTCTTCATCACACTAACACTAACCAAACTTTTAAGTGTTCACGTTTTGATTTCAGATTTCTGAAATTCCTATTCCCCCCCCCTCTAGGTTACCTTACTGCCGCACACCAAAGGGCCAACAAGTGGTATCAGAGCGGGTCTCTGAACTTTCAAGAAGATCAACGATCTTAGAGCAAAAATCCATGGCAGCTCAAGGATATGCTGAAGGCCAATCAGTCACCAGACCTCCATTCTTTGATGGAGAGGACTACCATACTGGAAGATGAGAATGGAATGCTTCATTTGAGGCACAGACTTTGATCTGTGGTAGGTAATTGAGGTAGGTGATTTCATTGTTGTTCCAGCTGAAGGCACTACTGCCATTACAGCAGCTGATAAGAGTAAGCTATCTCTAAACTTTAAGGCTAAAAACTATCTATGTTGTGCTCTATCTAAAAGAGAGTTCAGTAGAGTTTATGCATGTAAATCTGCTAAAGAAATATGGGATAAATTGCAGATAACCTATGAAGGAACAGATAAAGTAAAACAAACTAGGATAGATATTCTTATCTCTCAATATGAGCAATTAAAATGCTTCCAAATGAAAACATTACTACTATGTATAATAGATTTTCAAGTATAGTAGTAGGTTTAATTCTCTTGGAAAAATTCTTTCTAATGAAGAAACCGTTAGAAAAATACTTAGGTCCTTAACTATTTCATGGACACCTAAGGTAACTGCTATTGAAGAGGCCCATGATTTAACTAAATTATCAATTGATAATTTAATAGGTCTCTCATGGCACATGAAATAAATATGGAGCGATTATCTGAAAGCTCATCTAAGAAGAAATGTACTAATGCTCTTAAAGTTGTAGCTGCTCCTTCCACTCTTCTTCTAGTTCCCAGGATGCAGATTCTGAAGACTGTAATATGGATGAAGTATTGTCCAAGCTTCAGAAGTTTTGAAGAAGAAGAAAAATGGATCAAGAAGAATTCAAAGGAAAGAGAAAAAGGAGAAAGAACCAGTCTGCTATGAATGCAGAAAACCTGGACATTTGAGACCAGACTGTCCAAGGCTCAAGAAGATTGGTCAAACTGATAAGCCTAAGAAGCAGCACAAGAAATTTAAAAGAAAAGCCATGGCGGCTGCATGGGAAAATGATGAGGTCACAAGCTCAGAATCATCAAGCTCAGATTCTGAAAAGGAGCAGGTAAATCTAGCCCTCATGGTGGGACTAGATGAGGTACATTCTGACTCATTTTTTAATTCTTGCACAGATTCAGGGTCAGAATCAGAAGACTTAGAAGAAGTCTTTAATGAACTGTATGAAAAACATAAAGGGGTTGTAAAAGAATTAAAGAATCTGAAAAACAACTCTACTTGCTTAGAAAACACCAATTCTGATCTTAAATCCGAATTGGAGCAACTAGAAGAACAATTAAAAGAATGTAAAGATAAAATTATTTTTTAAATGAAGATTTGAAAAGCATGAATAATGAGAAGTTAGAGTTAGAAGAAAAATTAAAACTCTAACTGAAGAAAATATGTATTAAAAGAAGGTTAGAAATTAACTGAGGGGAAAAAACATCTTTAGCCCTATGCTTAAAAGGATCAAAATCTGAAAATAACAAACAAGGGTGGATACATACCCCAGAAAGAGGAAAACAAGCCATAATTCCAGAAAAATATCCCCTACCAAAATTTGTAAAAGAAACCAAGATGCCCTAGAAAAGGGCCCCTGTAAAAGAAAAAGGTTACAGAAATCTCGTTCTAAAAACTCAGCACAAAGAAAATAAGAACAACAAAACAATCTAATTCATTGTGTTCTCATTGCAATAAACTAGGACACACTGTAAACACCTGCACAACAAGGCATTTAGTTTGGATCCCTAAAGGATATTTTCATGCATCTAACCATCAAGGACCCAAAAGGATTTGGGTACCTACCTTTGAGTAATTTATTTTTGCAGGTTAGCCTTGGAGCATCAAAAAACCAAGGATGCTCAAGGCAGGAGTGACTGCAGACTCTTCATTCAAATCACATCTGAAGAAAGAGTAGTCACAAAAATTGAATTGGTCTTTATTACTAACAATTATTTGCAAGTTTCATTCAGGGGGAGTCTCATGCTCACGGGGAGCATAGATTAAGGGGGAGTCATTCCTTATCAACTATCATTGTTGAACCCCACAATGGTAAGAAATTCTCTCAAAGGGGGAGAGAAATCCATGGTAAGATCCTTCCTTTTTGGTTAGTGACAAAAAGGGGGAGAGTTTGTATGAATTTTCTGAAACCTCTATGCTTTATATATATTCTTGTCAAAAATTCTATAAATTTTGTCATCACTAAAAAGTGGGATTGTTGAACCACTCTTTATTTGTTCTTGTATTTTGGTGATAATAAAATTTATGATGTAACTTAAATTGAATATTTTTTCATCTGTGTCGCATCAATCTCATAGCAAAATGTTGAGTTTCACATTGATGCAATATGGCGCACTAAAATGACAAAATCGATGTTTAATCAATATACATCGATTTCAGTTTAAGTACCAAAATTAATAAGCGCTACAAGCTTTTGTTTAATTGATTTTTAAAGCGCTACAACGACATCGCTAAGTGGCCATAACGATTTGTTAAGAAATCGATCTCAGAACGATTCCTTTTTATGCCACAACGATTTGCCCTCATATCGTTTTCATTCTCATAATGATTTCATAAGTGATCACATCGCTTGGGTCTCATAACGATTTCATAAGTGATAACATTGGCTTCGTTCTCGTAACGATTTCATAAGTGATCACATTGGCTTGGGTCTCGTAACGATTTCTTAAGTGAGACAACGATTTTCTCTCACAACGATTTGTTTACAAATGAGCAACGACTCTTCACATAACGATTTCATAAGTCATGCTCATAACGATTTCTTTAGACCGTAACGATTTCTTAAGTGAACGCATCGACTTGCCTTCATAACGATTTGTTAAGAAGTCGTTCCCATAACGATTTCATAAGTCATGCTCATAACGATTTCTTCAATGATCATAACGACTTGTCTTTCACATCGAGTTGTTCATAAACTTGCAACGATTTACTTGTAAATGAACAACATTTCTCTTGAATATTTTGAAAGTGTTTTTGCGCTCATTGAAAAGTCAAATATTGTCTAACAGAAAAAGCTGTATGCATAATCTTGTCAGAAAAAGATTTGACCTACTATTTTCAATATGTTAGCAGAAGCACAGTACTATGAATCGTTTATCATAAACACTCTTTTATGCTAACACTTTCTTCCATGCTCACAAACCTCGAAGATCATCAGAGTCTGATTAAGACAAATGAAGAGGAGATGAGCAACGGCTAGAACTCCAATGGATATGTTCAACGGATCTATTCAAGCTGCTCATATAAAAGATGGAGCATTGCTGAAGATCAAATAGAGCTTTCCTAAAAATCCTTCAAGGAGTGTACAACTGTGAGAAGAACCTTCACGCCACAAACACTCAGAGAAAGAGAGAAGAGCTCGAGCCAAAATCTATAGAAGCTTTTAAGCAGAAGTCTTCATCGCCTTCAAGCCTTCTTCTCTTCCATTCTCCCTGTGCTCATTGTAATCTTGGGGGAGAGTCTGTGACTGTGAGCTAAGTCCTCAGTGTTCATCTTGTAATAGCTCTCAGTCTGATCTTTCTTTTCTAAGAAAGATTTCTATCCAGCTGTAGGACTGTATACAGTGTGCAACCTAGCTAGAGGTTAGTGTCTAGCAGAACCGTGTTAGGGTTTGTACCAACAGGACCTAGCTGGGAGTTCAAGTCTAGCAGAACCGCACTGGGGTTTGTTCCAGGAGGTTTACTTCTGAACCTGTAAAAGAAGTAGGTTTGCTTCTGAGCCTAGAAAAGAAGTGGGCTGCCTTCTTGCCCGGGAAAGAGAAGAAGACCTGGTGGGGTATCTAGGGTGTTGTAGTGTCCTTGAAGGGGACTGTACCTTCGGTTAGTGAAATCCCAAGAGTTTGCTTGGGAACTAGACGTAGGACTTCTATGTGGAAGGGCCGAACCAGGATAAATCTCCTGTGTCCTTTTGTGTGATTGTTCTTTTGCTTCCGCACTGCCACTCTTCATCACACTAACACCAACCAAACTTTTAAGTGTTCACGTTTTGATTTTAGATTTCAGAAAATCCTATTCTCCCCCCCTCTAGGTTACCTTGCTGCCGCACACCAAAGGGCCAACAGTTATTACAGTCAAGGGAGTCATGCTATTGGGAGATTGTGCATATATTTTGTCATCATCAAAAAGGGGGGAAAGTTGGGTTGAGTTTGTTTTGGAATTTCCTAAAGTTGTATTTTAATGATGACCAATGAACATCACTCATACCTTGATTTTGATGATGACATATTGAACATGTTATACATTTTATACATATTACAACAATGCTTAAACAACATGTTTTTGATGTTTAATATCTATCATTTTAATGATAATATCTTGTATTAATGGTTTACACTTTATACTTTCAGGTTTACATAAATTTGTCACAGTGGTGTCGACACAGTCCACTTGTGTGTTGACATTGGCTGACTGTCCCAGAAGCATGTTCTGAGAGAAGCAACCAGTGGTGCCGACACAGTCCACCTATGTGTCGACACTAGATGACAGTCCTAGGAAGCAGTCAGAACAGTTGAAGCCAGTGGTGTCGACACAGTCTGCCTGTGTGTCGACACACTTCGACTGAAGCTCAAAAACAAGAATTTTTCTGGACATGTGGCTACTTAGGAATCAAGGGATTTGACCTAGATTTCCATGCTCATGCACCCCAAGGCACCTTATGGACATATGGGGCAATAAATACCCATGATCCTCATACCCCAAAAAAAACCAAACCCATACAACTCCCAGAAAAGCTTTTGGCGGCAAAAGGGGCTCTTCCTGGTCTTGCTCCATCTCCAGAAGCTGTAGGCCATCCTTTCCAGAGGAAGGACATGGGAGTCAAAGCCAATATCTGGAGAGAAGTTTGACGTGCTGAGAAAGGGAGCAGATCCAACTGAAGAGCAGCATCAGAAGAAGAATTTCTGGCAATTAAGATGCCATTAAAGCAGAGTATCGCCAATTGAAAAGAATCTCCATCGAATTCCATCAAGGCTCTTCAATTCAAGCGTCTGCAAGACTTCTTCACCAAAGAACATCCAATTTACATTTATTTTACTCATTTCTTAGAGTGTTCTTCTCACTTTTGTCTGTGAGATCTGTGCATGAAGTTTTGTGCAGATTTCTATGTACGATTGCGCCTGTGAATCAGGTCATTGCTAGAGGAACTGATTTCTTTTGTCTTTGATCTACCTCTAGTTTGTGAGCCGTCGAGCTCTTGTTTGTGAGTCGTCGCACTCACTGTGTGGTTTGAGCCATCATGCTCAATTTGGAGTCGTCGTGCTCTTGTTGTGGTTTGAGCCGTCGTGCTCAATTTGGAGTCGTTGTCTTCCTGTTGTGGTTTGAGTCATTGTGCTCAGTTTTTGGAGTCGTCGTGCTTCAAGTTGTGTGTTTGAGCCGTGGAGCTAAAGGGTGTTTGGAGTCGTCGTTCTCCGGTGTGAGTTGTACTCTTTTGAGTAGTGGAGCCTCACTGTGTGAGGGTGGATGTAAGAATCACTGGTGTGATTTCCGAACCACCTAAAAATCCTTTGTGCAATGGTTTGATCTGCTTGTCTGCGCTAGATGCTTACATAGGATTTCACTTTCACACTAATTCACACATCATCTACACACACCCACACTTCAGATTAGTAAATTGTTTGTCTGAATTGATCTCTGATTCGAAGTAATATTGATTTGCTTAAGCTTCTGCATTAATTGTTGTCAGATCTATTCAACCCCCCCCTTCTAGATCTGATCCATCCATTTATCTGATCCCACAACTAGCAACAGCTTGCACCGGTCACCAGCCCAACTGAGAAGCCACGCAAGCAACGAGAACCAGAGCAACATCACGCTCGCGGAGGATCCGCAACACACGGAATGACGTCCACTGTAACCACTAGGTCTCACCCAGACCTTCCTCGCGGTCCAACAAGGACAGTAAACGCACGCGGAGAACCCTCAAGATCCAAAAATGACATCCACTGTCACCACTAGTTCTCACGAAGACCTTCCTCATGGTTCGAAAAGGACACCAAACGTAGGTGGAGCCACAAGATAGGGAAGCCACATGCTCCACAGCGCAACACATTGCAACTGAAGCACGGAAGATGTTTGAGGTTAAGGTAGAACTTCGCACCTCACAACGTTGACAAACCACGTGGTCGAGTACTAGCAAGCCAATAAGCCTTACTGTCACCAGACGAATCGACAGGAGACTCCACCATCGACTTTCAGACTCACCAACACCACGCACAACCGAAGAACCAATGAGAGTTGGCAGCACACCCGCCACGTGCACATAGAGCTCAGTGCGGGTACCAAAGTGCCAACAACCAGAAAGACGCACAACCACATAGGAACCAAAACAACCACAGAGGTCGAGAACAACACGTCAACCTCGGAGGGACCCAAGGCGAAGTAGGGTACCACAACCGAACACACTTGCTCCCAAAGCGAGAGGAAAATCCTGGACACAAGCCACCACTAAGGCCTGGCGTACCACCGATAGGGCTACCTAGGCAAAGCAAAGAAGCCACCCCACAGTAGCAACGATACAACGACAAGGCATAGGCCAGCACACGTGTCCCAGAGGTGGAAAGCTCAACGCCTCCAACGCCGAGTGAAGTCGTGAAACAACACACAAAGCTCACGATCAGGTGATACGACACAACACAAGGTGCCATCACAAGCACCAGGAGCCACCCAATGTACAACACAATGCACCAAGGCTCCAAACGGCACAAAACTAAAACACTCGAGCACGAGCACACGGTGCCACCACAAGCACCAAAACTAAATAAAGTGCAACACAGGTGCACTAGTGGCTGAAACAACAGGGCTAACGAAAAGGACTCTCCACAAGAGACCTGCCAAAAGCCACTCGCAAAGGACCGCAAGCCTAAAAGGGCACAACAGGCCATACCGCCCCAACCCTTAAGGCAAAAAAAACATGAAGCATCAAAAAATGCTCAAGGTGCAACATACACAACCGCACCAACTGCCAGAGACAACACAGGGCCACCAAAGGGGGCTTTCCACCAGAGACCCACAAGAGAAGTGCACGGAAAATAGACAACATCAAGAGCACAACAACCACGTCGGCTCCAAAACGCATACCAAATGTCATGCCCCGATGCGGAATATCGGAATGCAAGGCAGTTGCAAGTAAGCAGGTACAGAGTGAGTACTAGACATCAAACCATTGAACAAGATTAAATACTAAAGCAAATTCTTCCCATTAATAACTTTCCAAATGTCTAGTTACAACCACTAATATCAGAGCCATTCTATAAGGCCCAATTACATCGAAATAAAAAGTAAAAAAACTAAACTAACACTCTATCTTAATACTAAGACCAAGGGTACTCATGACTTCACTTCTAGTCGTTCCTGTCCTCTTGAGTGTATGTGTCATCCTCGGTCTCACCTGAGAACATAACGACAAAAACGCAGGGTGAGTAATAACCCCCAGGAGGACTTAAATCTCAATAGTCAAGCAGACTTTAAATGATTAATGTATTAAAAGGTAGAGTAACTAATGATAGAGCGAGAGAGTCAAGTAAATGATAGCAGGATAGCACATGATGGAAATAGCACAAGCTTTCTAAATATAGCACAAGTGTCGAGTATAGCATAAATAGCAAGATGGCCATAGCACAAATAGCACAAAGTATAGCAATAGCACAATGTATATGGTATAGCACTTTTTGTCAATAGACAACGAGAGATTATAGCACTTTTGATTGTCATTTAGATAGTCGAGATAGATAGCACTTAAGTGTAATGTCAAACACTCTGATCATTTAACTCCCATGAGCACTATCACTTTCGGGTGCACATCCCGGGACTAGATCAAGCCCTTTATATATTGCCAGGTATTGGTTATATTGTTTATCCTTAGACAATCAGTCAATGGCCAACAGAGAGTACCAACAAATAGATGAGAGTACTAGATGAATAGACGAGATAGTAGAGTGAACGCGAATAGATGAGCGAGTAAAGTATAGATGAGAGCTAGTGGACATTGCACCTGAAATGTCGAGTAACAGGCGATAGTAACAGTTACACAACACTCGCTATTGGGTGTTGGCAGTCAGGTGGAATTCACTACTCTCCCGCTGGCCATGTTATGCACAGGTCTAGAGGTCTGGCGTGATTCAAGATAAGAGCGAACTTCTAATAGTCGTTTGGACCATATTGATCCCTAAAGGGTGTCATAGGTGTTATGGTACAACCAGCTCGTCGATCATGTGGGAATCTATGGATAGAGGAGACTTACGGAGGCCTTGAACAAGGATTCAATAGTCCGACAGAAGGAATATCTGACGGAGAGTTCGTCCAAGTCATGAGAGTGTGTATTTAGAACAAGTGCTCGACGTTCTAGAGGAATTCTAGAACAGTGGAGCATCGGTAACGGTGTTTCCAAAATATCGCGAGAAAATGTAGACAAGTTCATTAAAAATAGGCAATTTAAATAAATATTGAGATAAATTACCAGATATATTATGGGAAATTTTCATGTTATGTTAAGCCATATTGGATGGTTCAAGTGTGTGCATGTGTCATGAAATTGTAGATAGAAAGTGGTCATGTGCATGTCTTTTAAAAATCACACAATAATCTTCAATTCATAACATGTGTAATTACTGCGTGTAAGACTGTTAACAAAGTGTACAAGCACTGTAGAAAGTTAGAGCATCATAAATCGGGGGGTTTCATGCAAAAGTCTGAGATTGCGATGCACCCCAGTAAGAGTCGTGACGGGGTCAAGTGAGAATGCGATAGGGCCTTGTACAGATCGCGGCAGGTCTATTCGGTCAGGCGGCCAGAACGCGATGGCAGCCCCGGTCGCATTCAGAACGTGATAGGGAATGCTGTCGTGACAGCCCTGAGAACGCGGCCTATTGGGTTGTCACGTTCTCAGGTACTGTACCTGAGTTCGAGCGGGAAAAGGACAGTGCATAGGATTGCGGTACAACTTTCCTTGTTTTGACACAGGGATGTTCAAAAACTCATAACTAATTGTACCGTCGATGAAAAATCATGAAACCACTTGAAATTAATCTAGACATGCAAGAGTACTTAGTAAATAGGAATTTTAAAACCAACATGGTTTCGGCATGGTTCAAACAAGTGTATTTATGAAGAACATGAAACTGTGTACAGTAGAGATCAACGATTTAATTCGAGCAAATGGTGGATGAGAATTAGGGGTTTTAGGGGAAAAAGACGCCTAACATGCATCAGTATCTCCAATAAAAATTTGAGAGCATGGGATCAAGTATTCAAGGAGATGTGAATTAAACATGAGGTTCGAGGTCAGGAGGTTTGCACGACTTCAAAAATCAATAAGAAAAAATTGGTAGCACGAAAATTTATGAAACGAAAGGAGTTTTGTTCTTGATGCATGGAATAATCTACAGACGAAATCTTATGATTTATGCTTGTGAGAATGCCTACCTTTGGTCGATTTCCTCTTCTAGGGCTAGAACATGATGAACTCGGGTTGAAGCTTTGATGAAGCCTCCTTCCACCAATTCTCCTCCTCCTTGGCCTCCTCTCCACGTCCTGAAACCCTTGGCAACGAGCAAGGGTCGGCCATGGGGGATTAAGAGAATATTATGTCTCTTTGGTTTCTATTTCCTAATAGGACTCTAATTACTATTTAATTTCAGATTTCCTATTTCTCTCACCCTTTCCAAGCTTGAGAACATCTAATTGCGTTAGGATGGGAGCTAAATTCGTGGCCAAGCAACTAGGGTAGGTTATGAATCCAAATCCAACTCAAACTTTCTATTTAATGCATTAAATACCTCTTTTTAATTTAAGTAATAATTAAGTTACGAATTTAGGGTATTTTTCTATTATTCCCTTTTAAAAATTTATATTTTGGCCCACTAATTTCTAATGGGTCCATTTAACAAAACCCATTATCATTTTTTTCTTTTAATGGGTTTTAATTATTCCCTTTTATTTGATTTTATAATTACTTTTTTTTTAATATTATTAAATTTTTATTTTTCGAAAAATCCAGGTTGCTACATCCTCCCCCTCTAAAAAGAATTTGGTCCCCAAATTCATATGATCATCTAGGAGAGAATGTCTTACCGAAAAGATCGGGATAGTTCCGTCTGATGGTTCCTTCCGGTTCCCATGTGCCTTCTTCCACCCCACGGTTATTCCATAAGACTTTAACCACGTTAATGGGATGGTTCCTGAGCTGTTGCACCTTCTGTTCTAATATGTTGACTGGCTTTTCTTCATATGTTGTGTAACGACCGTCCTCATACCAGTACGATTATACCAATCCCCATCGGTATAAAGAGCGTCGTGACAGTGGGATAGTAACCCAACACTAAACGATAAGGTTGATATGTCCATGAATATTAAATGAGTACAGCGGAATTAAAGAAAAAATTATACTTCATTCCATCATCACACATTCCACAGTCTATATAGCAAAAGAAAGTGCTAGAGTTGATATTATTACAACTTGAAAAGAACTACATTATCTATTACACTGTCCATACGAATAACGTTATTCAACTATGAAATAAAGCAACTACAAAAAGAAAATCTCCACAAGTAACTACTCCTTGAATGTGGCGTTGACCTTCACTATTCTCTCCTCAGCTACGGGAAACCTGTCACACCTGTACGCCGAAGCAAGTATGAGTCTTACAAGACTCAGCAAGTAATCTAAAACATCAACCTTATACATATCACATACACAATGAATTCTAACAATAATGAACACATGCTATCATTCTAACCATAACAATTTACATGGCACCTACTTTTTATGCTCAATTACACATAATTCACCCAAACACATTTCTAATTAACACATGCTCATATTAAAACATAGAAGATAACATACACCTACACAAGTTCTTTACCATGGAATGTCCTATGATATATGGTTCAAATCTTTATCATATCTGTTACCCGGTTGACAAGCCCAGAGGGGGGGTGAATGGGTCTTTAATAATTTTACTTGATTAGTACATGTACTTAAAACATTCACACAAAAGACGTTCTTCGATGAAGGTTAGTAACAGTTAGTTCAAAGTGTAATCACACAAGAAAAACAACCACACAACACAAGAAATTATCCTGGTTCAGACCTCCTCTCCTTAGGAGTCCTACGTCCAGTCCCTGAGCAACAACTCAGGATTCCACTAACTAGGGTACAGTCCCCCTATGGATACTACAACACCCAGCTCAGCTGGTCTTCCTTCACACGAAGGGAATTACACCACCTTGGATACCCCACCAGGTCTTCCATCCACACAGAAGGGAACAACAACACCCTGGAAGCTCTACCAGGTCTTCCTTCAACACAGAAGGGAACTACAACAGCAAAGGTAAGCAATAAGGACAAGCCCCTAGATCAAGCTTCAAGAAGCTAAGATCTGAAGCAAGCAGGACTGAGAGTAAAAGATCTAGAAACACAGACGACTCCTAGAACTACACGAGCTCTCTCAAGATTTTCACTACAGAGTGGAGAGCAAAGAGCAACACTGAAAGGAATGAGGTTCTTGGCTCTAGAATTCCATCAGAAGATTTGAATAGCTTGTGCGTTCAAAATCCTCTCTTGCTTTTCTTCTAATCTTCTGTCTTGAATTTATATCTCCTTTTGAAATACGGTCGTTGAAGTAACTGTTGTCTCTTAGATTGGTAGACATTAGATTGCTTGACATTTGGAAGCTTCAACAATCTTTTATCCAGTTGAGCACGCAAAGAGATAAGGTCTTCTGGCATCTATATGGTCCAACGTTGTATGATAGAATGTCTTTAGGACCCTACATATATTAAATGCTAGAACAGTAGATAGCTAGGCTATCTCTTGTTGTTAGTAAATGATGATGTGAGTATTCATCAAAATAGCAATGCCAAATAGCTTGTTCTAAGAGATGTTGACAGAATATGCACAATAATAAAAGGATATCATCTGCATGCATGCAGAGATACGTTCTGTCTTCATAAAATGCACAGCAGTCAGACAGATAAGGAGGTCTTTGACTATTCAACGCCTTAAGAGATAAGATAAATATCAAGTCGATATAAACTATAAAGTCGTTGTCTATATGACTTATGAAATCGTTATGAATACCAACAAGTCATTATAGAGAGCAAATCGTTGTATTCACCGAAGAAATCATTATAGACACTTAACAAATTGTTATGAAAAGCAAGTCGATGTGTTCAACGAAGAAATTGTTATGAACACTTAACAAATCGTTATGAGCTTTAAAGAAATCGATGCGCGAAGCAAATCGTTAGATGAGCAAATCGTTATGATGACTTAAGAAATCGTTGCGATGAGCAAATCGTTACGATGGGCAAATCGTTATGATGACTTAAGAAATCGTTGCGATGAGCAAATCGTTACGATGGGCAAATCGTTATGATGACTTAAGAAATCGTTGCGATGAGCAAATCATTACGATAACTCTAATTAAAATGATATACATGAAGGAAAACGTTGAGGCTTTCAACAGAAGTCGATGTGGACTTAGATAGATACAATCTTGAAATAATTAATGCTTCAGAATATAATGCTTACCAATATTGGCTTGATTGACCTTGACCTTGGAGTATTTCCTGTACTTAAGACTTAGAGAACTTTGATAAGGTTTTGTTAATTACCAAAATACATGTATATTTAAAAATTTCGTGGGGACAAACTGATCATCAATCTCCCTTTTTGGTGATGACAAAAAATTATCAATAAGCATGAATATTTTCAAAAAGTATTTCAACATGCTAAGTATTTTTCTGAAGCTTTTCAGAATGTATTTTAGACATGCTAATTTTCTCCCCCTTTTTGTCAGTAAGCAAAAAGATACTCTGAGACAAATAAAGAAGAGAAAGAGGAATGGAAGGGCAGACAACCAACATATATTGATCACTTTTGAGGATTTACAGATAAGTAATAAGCAGGGGATAACAAGGAGCCAAAGCGCCTGATGACAGGGAGTGCCTGGCGTTCCTGCTCTTCAAAGAAGGCTTGAAAGGCCGCAATTTCAATTTTATAGGAGGGTCCCATGGTGGGAGCCATCCTTTTGATATGAAGCTGCCTCTGATCTGAAATGAAGTCCCCATACTTAACACTGCCAAGGGCTAACTTGTAAGTTAAGAAGGACCCAAAGCTAGCAAACCGAAGAAGGCTTCAATCTTGAGGGGATAGTCAATCTTAAGCGATCGAAGCTCTTGCTTTAAAGCAAAGAAAACTTTGTATCTTTCGACCCAGGTCAGATAGGAATCCCGGATGAGGTGAAGAGAGTTGGCATCCAAAAATTCACCAGGAGACAAGGAGGTTGATTGGAGCTGGCCTGAGAGGCATTTAGATCGCCTAGCTGCTGAGCAGACAAGGGATAGAGCTTCGTCCACTCTTCAGGAGACAACCGCTAGCATTCAGAGAGAATGGGGGCCAAAATATCTGCCTTGATATGCCCATGAAGATATTGCCTGAAGACGAATCTTGGGAAGGATAAGTCATGGCCGTCTTGCACAAATAATCTGGCCATTACCCTTGCAGCTCGCTTAAAGATAAGTGTTCCCATGGAAGAGTCCATAATCAAAGCATGGAGAGGGGGAAGGAACACTACATCAGGAATAACCAGGGTGGCAAAATCAACCTGAAGGGACTCAGTATGAGCTGTGCTTGAACTGAGGGCCCTGATGGCTGCACGAAACTGACCCAACTGAGATTCTGGGAGGCGATTTACATAGAGTAGTTACTGTACATCTGATACTGCCAGATAAATTTGATTTCTTTCTGAATGAAGGGGCCAAACAAACTTTGTGATGGATTTGGAACCACTCAGAAAGGGAAAGAGGAGCTTCCCTAGGCGGATATCGGGCAGCTTGAACTCGTCAGAATTGACTGTACAGGTCTTTGTTGCTTCGAGCCCACTGCTCTTCAGTTTTGGCTTCAGTCATGGAGAAGATTTTTGACTGTTGAGCCTTAAAGAGATGGGTATAAGGAAAGATGGTGGTGAGATGTTCAGAAAGATTTTGGAAAGGAAGGCCAAAAATATGGGCAAAAACTACCTTTTGAAGATATTCTTCATAGATAAGTCTACTTGTTGGAGATAGAGAGGGAAAACCAAAGGGGAGGATAGCAAGGTTCAGAAGAGACAAGATGAGAGGATGTGAGTCTCCTCTTCTTAGAGACAGGACTAGAAGAGCCTGTCCTGTGAGAGTGGGTCCCAACAGCCAGGACTGAACGAAGTATTGCTACTTCAAATTCATCCTTGATATCCTGGATTTCTATTTGTGTGAGTTGGGCACCCTCAGGGATAATGGTAATGAAAGAGGGAGGTGTAGGTGGATTGAAGATAGAATCAAGAGTGACTGTAGGAAGAACAAAAGTTTCTGAAGTAGAAGGACCAGAAGAGGAAGGTCCAGCTAAAGAGATGCTGGTGGAAGCTGAGGAGGAGAGGATGGTGGAGGAGGAACATTGGTAGAAAGAAGCAGGAGATGAGGCAAGTTGAGAGGAAAAAGGTTTGGGAGAGGAAACAGATCTTGAACGGGGTCGTTTAAAGGTGGTTGGAGCTGGAGGTGCAGTGGAAGAAGATGGAGGAGAGGGAGTAGCTGGAGTGGTAAGGGAAGAAGAGGCAGGGGGCTCAGGAGCTACAGCCTGGTCTTCTTGTTCAGCTACTGGATACACTGGATTGAGTGACTCCTTCTCCGGTCCAGACTCCTGACACAAAATAGAATCTTCACTAGGCACCTTTTTAGAGGGCTGAACTTCAACACTTGGCCCTGATGGCCCTGTTGGAGCAACAACTGAAGACCCTGATGGCCGCTCCACAAGATCAACACTGACTTGCCCTGATGGCCCTACATTATCTTCACTTGGCCTTGAAGGCTCATGCTTTTGAGAAGAAGGATCTTTGGGCCCTATTGCGTTCAAAACCTCAGACAACATCAACTTCATAGAGCTTAGCTCCTTATTGAACCACTTCATAGCAACATTTGATTGAAAAATGTCATTTGACAAGATGCTTGGCACTCAATGACAGTACTTACAGCTGAATTTACTGAGTCCAGGACTGCACCTTGATCATCCAAACGCTTCAAGATGGGCTTTAAGTGCATCTTCTTTAAAAATTTCTTCTGCCATTTGTGAGCAGTTTTCTTGCTGGGGCTTCCCTTTTCTACTTGCTCCTTGATCTCTATTGGAGCTTCAAACTGCTCTTCATTAACAGAGCATCTTCAGAAAGTGCCCCTTGAGATGCTGCTTCCTTCTCAATATCTTGCTCCCCCTGAATAGGAGCATCCTCCACAAATCTTCCTTGCTCCCCCTGAATAGGAGCATCAATCATACAGAATCTTCAATGTGGCCAGGTGCCACAGACTGATCAACCAAACTCCCACGGTGTTTTGATCCACTTGGGAGGAGTGAATGGAGTCTAATACTTGACGAGTACAGAAGCCACTGAGGAGGTGGGAAGAGGATCCTCTGATCTTCTGACAGAATCTGTTACTTCTGAATTTTCTTCAGCAATCAGAGTCTCAATTGCAACTTCTGTGATGGCAGCAACTTCTAATGAAGCACTAGGTGCTACGGCCTCTCTTGCTGTTGGTTCTGCAACTACTGATGGACCCTCTGATTCTGCTTCCACTGCTTCGAGTTGGACTTCTTGGGCTTCCCCTAGGATGGGTTCACCCCCAGCTACTGAAGTTTTGTCCAAACTCCGCTGACCACTGAAAAACCACTTTTCCTTAGATTTCTACCTAATTGCTTGGCCCATTTTATCTACAACGGCGCCAGAAACATCTACTCCAAAGTACTGAAAGACTTTGGTGAGCAAGTGAGCATAGGGCAAGGATATATTCAACTTACTCTTGGTATCCCATATTTGATCACGGGCAAATTTCATCCTTTCCATCATTACTTCGGCCATGTTGATTTCTTGATTCTGAATGGCCCAAAACATCATATCCGAGTCTGCCTTGGTGCAAGTTGAGAAAGTTGCACTTCTTGGAACCAAAATCTGACAAACTATGAAATGAAGGAGGCGATTGAGAGCACTCAACTGATTAATATATAACTTTCCATCTCTCAGTCTGAACCCTGGTCCTACATACCAAGTCCTTTAGCTTGGGCGTCCACGGTGTGAACCCCACTGTGCCCGGAAGTCTTTACTCCAAACAACAAATGCAACAGCTCATGATCTATTTTTATTTGGGTTCCCTTGACTGATGAACCAGGGACCCGTCTGCCTCTGTCCTCAAGCACACAAAAAGCCTTCACGAGGTCTGGATAGCTTCCTCAGAGAAGGTGGTGATTCCCATCCACTGCATCCTGCTCATTGCGGCCACTACATGTGCATGCCGTTCTTCTCAAGATCAGCTACATCCACTGCCTTATTTCCACAAACCTTGGTCTTCACGAAAGTAAACCTTTCCTGCTGCTCTGCCTAGAAAACTCAGCGCTGTAGCCACCCAAACTGCCGGAGATAACGGACGAAGCCATGGACATTTGGGTGGAGGATTTTCTGGAAGGTGAGATGAAAGAGGAGAGAAAAATCCTCAAGAAGTTCTTCGCGGGAAGAAGAGAGGAACTTCAATGAGCAGAGAGGCGATGTCGGAGTCGTTAGGGCATCGGCTCAGGCAACCAGACAAAAGAGGAAAAAGGTGTAAGTGGGGGAGATGAATCGTTTTCACATCGATTTTTGGGTTAAATAAAAGTTTTACGAAAAAGCGAAGCGCCAAGAGGTGGCAAAAATGACAAATAAGTTTGACCAGCCTTAGCAAACTTTATTAAGAAGTGCGGCCAGTAGGGAACAATTTAAAATTATTTTACTTAAAGCCATGGAGAGAAATTTACTTAGCTCTGAACATTTATGTCCCAGTTTTAAACAGAAGTCTTTTCACAAATTACACATGCCTAATTCCCTTCTAAGAGATGTGAATCTCTCTTCGGGTAAGGCTTTTGTGAAAATATCTGCTAACTGACCATTTGTGTCAATAAAGGATATTTCTATGTTACCATTTGCTACATGATCACGAATAAATGATATCTAACCTCAATATGCTTGGTCCTTGAATGCTGGACTGGATTTTTGGTGAGATTGATAGTACTGGTGTTGTCACATAGTAGTGGAATTGATTTGATATTTAGTCTGAAATCCTCAAGTTGTTGCTTTATCCATAGGAGTTGTGTACAGTAACTTCCAGCAGCCACGTACTCAGCTTCAGCTGTAGACAGTGCCACTGAATTTTGTTTCTTTGAGGACCAGGATATTAAACACCCTGCAAGAAATTGACAACAACCACTGGTGCTTTTTCTATCTACTTCGCATGCATCCAGCATAGTCAGCATCAGAATATCCTACTAAGATTTTGGATACCACAAACCTAAATCATGAGTTCTAGCTAAGTATCTAAATATTCGTTTTACGGAGATCAAATGAGATTCTCTAGGATCTGCTTGATATCTTGCACACATGCATACACTGAATAGAATATCGGGTCTACTGGCCATTAAGTAAAGCAATGAACCAATCATACCTCTGTAGATCTTTTGATCTACTTTTTTACCATTCTTGTCACTATCCATCCTTGTAGATATACTCATGGGTGTTGAGAGTGGCTTTGTGTTCTCAAACCAAATTTCTTCAAAAGCTCTTTGGTGTATTTTGCTTGACAGATGTGGGTGCCATCTTTTCCTTTCTTGATTTGTAGTCCAAGGAAATAATTTAGCTCCCCCATCATGCTCATCTCAAATTCTCCCTGCATCAACTTTTCAAAGTACTTGCACAAGAGTTCATCAGTAGATCCAAAGATAATGTCATCTACATAAATCTGTACAAGTAATATGCTTTTAACTTTTGTTTTTACAAATAGAGTGCTATCTACCTGTCCTCTAGTGAACCATGGTTTAATAAAAATGAGCTAAGCCTTTCATACTAGGCTCTTGGTGCTTGCTTTAAACCATATAATGCCTTATGAAGTTTAAAAACATGGTTTGGAAATTCTGTATCATCAAAACCTGGAAGCTGTTCAACATACACTTCTTCCTTAATTAAACCATTTAAAAAGGCTGATTTAACATCCATTTGAAATAATTTTAAATCCAAAGTAGATGCATATGCTAATAAAATTCTAATAGCCTCAAGTCTAGCTACAGGTGCATAGGTTTCATCGAAATCTATGCCTTCCTCTTGGGAGTAGCCTTGAGCCACCAATCTGGCCTTGTTTCTTAAGATTACACCAGTCTCATCCAATTTATTTCTAAACACCCATTTGGTGCCAATAAATGGATGGTCTGATGGTCTGGGAACAAGTGACCATACTTGGTTTCTCTTGAACTGATTTAGTTCATCGTGCATGGCTATAATCCAAGATTCATCAGTGAGAGCTTCATTGACTGTCTTAGACTCTATTTGAGATACAAATGCTAGATAATCACAAGGTATTACGTTACCTCTTGTTCTTACCCCTACATATGGATCACCAATAGTGTTCTCAGTGGGTGATCTTTCTTGTATCTCCACTCCTTTGGAAGATTTTCATGTGTAATATCTTGTTGTTGCAAGTCTTCCAGAGGTGGATCATCCCTGTCTTCAATTGAGGTATCCTTTAGTTTCTTGGATAGCTCGTCTGCACCATCATTGTCACTATCTTCTTCCTTTCTCAAGGAAGGGTTAGTTTCATCAAAAATAATATGCACAGACTATTCAATTAATAAGGTACATTTGTTAAATACTCTATAACCTTTGGGTTTAGAAGCATACCCCATGAAGATACCTTCATCTGATTTGGCATCCAATTTACCAATGTCCCTTTTTCCATTATTGTGAATGAAGCAAGGACATCCAAATGTCCTAAAGTGGCTGATCTTTGGCTTCTTCCCTTTAAACAGTTCATATGCAGTCTTCCTTGGGATTGACCTGATCATTACTCTGTTGATAATATAGCTTGCTGTGTTTACAGCTTCAGTCCCAAAGTATCTTGGCAAATTATATTCTGACAACATTGTTCTTGCCATGTCTAATAGAGTTCTATTCTTCCTCTCAACAACTCCATTTTGTTGTGGTGTCCTTGGTGCTGAGAAATTGTGCTCGATCCCTTGGTCATCACAAAATTTAGCAAATCTTTCATTTTGAAATTCTCCTCCATGATCTGACTGGATTCCAACAATGCAAAACTTCTTGTCTTTCTGAACTTTCCTGCTGAAGCTTACAAAGCTTTCAAATGTATCTTCTTTGTGTTCTAGGAATGACACCCATGTAAATCTAGAATAATCATCAACTATAACAAATCCAAATTCTTTCCTCTAAGACTGGTGGTTCTCATTGGCCCAAATAAATCCATATGAAGGAGTTCAAAGGGTTTTGAGGTTGTTACTACAGACTTTGACTTGATGGACTTCTTAACATGTTTCCCCTTGGCACAAGGTCTGCAGACATCATCCAATTTTGTGCTGACCTTTGGCAGACCTTCCATAAGATTCTTCTTTAGCAGTTTTCTCATACCTTCTATGCTGCAATGTCCCTATCTTCTGTGCCACAGTTCAGTTGATTTATCCTTGTTTGCTGCCAGACAGACATCTTGATCCTTTAGTTCTTCAAGATGAAGTGCATATGGGTTCTTTTCTCTATTGGCTTCGAAAATTACTGCTCCATCCTTTAATATGCTGCACTTTGACTCTTGAAACTAATCTGATGACCTCTGTCACAAAAGCTGGCTGATGCTGATGAGATTGTGCTTCAGCCCTTTGACAGCAATACATCTTCAATGACTATTTTTCCTTTGTTGCTCACAGAACCACTGCCAATTACTGTGCCTTTCCCATTATCTCATAGGTAACTATTCCTTCTTCAGCTTGAAGATGGGTGAATAGCTTCCGATTCCCTGACATGTGCCTTGAGCACCCACTGTCCAAATACCATTTGGATGCTCGAGTCTTACCCTAAAATAAATCATCAAATTTAGGTACCCAAATTCTTTTGGTCCTGAGGAGTTAGTACCATCAACTTTTCTTTTTATTATCCATTTCATATGTCTTGTTGGACATATTGCTTTTATGTGACCTAACTTATTGCAATGACTGCAACAAGATGTTTTTGTTACTTTTTCAATATATTTGAAATGGCTTTATATGATATGTCTTATTCAGGTACAATTTTGGAGTCGGGTATATTTTAGGATACACTATGGTTTCTTCATTATCTGGAGGTGTATATCCTAATCCATGTTTTTTCTTTTCTGATCTTCTAGCACCTTTTAATATTAAAGGTTTTTTACCATTTGTAAATTTTTCCAATGTGCTAGATAACTTAATATTTTCTTCTGTTAGTGTCTTAATTTCAGTTTTCAAATGATCTGAGCTTGCTAGTTTTTCTAGTTTCATTATTTGTTCATTTTTAGCTTTTAGATCCTCACATAGCAGTTCATTTCTCCTTTTATGTTCAGTTATTTGGTTTTCTAATTGATCATTTTCTAATTTAGATCAGAGTTTGTGTTTTCTAGACAAGTATTATTTTTCTTGCTTACTCTTAACAATTTGGTTACTTCTCTATATTTACTGTATAATTCGTTGAAAGCTTCTTCTAAACTATCAAATCTGAACCATTACAAGAACATCAAAGATGAGTCAGAGGTTACCTTTTCTTCGGTATTGCCATGAAAGCCAAGTTGGCTTCTTCCTCATCACTGGTTCAGATTGACTCACTGTCTGAGTCGCTGATGTTGCTCCATGCAGCTGCCATGGCCTTCTTCTTATATTTCCTGAATTTCTTGGAGCTCTCTCTCTTCCTGAATTCAGGCTTCTTGAGCTTTGGACATTCAGCTTTGATATGTCCTAGCTTTTGCACTCGTAGCATATGGGCTCACTCTTCTTTTGATCCTTTCCATCTGGTTTCTTGAAGTCTTTATTTCTCTTGAAGTGTCTTCTACCAGATTGGAACTTCTTCTTCTTTGCTAGAATGCATTGCAATCTTTTTGACAGCATGGCTTCTTCATCTTCATAGCCACTTGAGTTCTTATCTTCAACTGATGACTCATCTGACTTGTCTTCTTCTGCTTTAAGAGCATTTAATGCTTCTTTCTGCTAGAGGACTCTCTTAGCCTTTCCATATTGATCTCATGGGCCATAAGGGACCCAATGAGTTTTTCCAAAGACATCATTTTCAGATCATTAGCTTCTTCAATAGCTGTGACCTTTAGGTCCATGAGGATGGTAAGGATCTAAGAATTTTCCTCACCATGTCTCCAATCTCATAGGTTTTTCCTAGTCCGGCTAACCCATTTGTGATATCTGTAAATCTACTGAACATCTGGGTTATGGATTCACCTGATTGCATCTGAAATCTTTCATATTGTGTAACAAGAATATCAATTCTTGTCTCCTCCACCTTGTCTGTGCCTTCATAGGTAATTCTAAGCTTTTCCCACATCTCCATTGCAGATTTGCAGGCTGAAACTCTGTTGAATTCTTTTTTGCTTAGTGCACATCACAGAATACTCTTAGCCTTACAGTTCAAGGAGATCTTTTTCCTGTCATCATCTGTCCACTGAGCTTCTCATTTGTGACCAGGAGATCGCCTTCTTCTACTATTGACCATATCTGATGGTCGTGACCTTGGAGAAAGTACTCCATTCTGGTCTTCCAGTAAGCATAATCTTCACCATCTAAGAGAGGGGGTCGGTTGACAGACTGACCATCAATGATACCTTGGGCTGCCATGGATCATTACTCTTTAGATAGTTGGATCTTCTTCTTTGTCGAAGAGACTCGCTCTGATACCACTTGTTGCCCGGTTGACAAGCCAGAGGGGGGGGTGAATGTGTCTTTAAAAATTTTACTTGATAGTACATGTACTTAAAACATTCACACAAAAGACGTTCTTCGATGAAGGTTAGTAACAGTTAGTTCAAGCGCAATCACACAAGAAAAACAACCACACAACACAAGAAATTATCCTGGTTCGGACCTCCTCTCGTTAGGAGTCCTACGTCCAGTCCCTGAGCAACAACTCAGGATTCACTAACTAGGGTACAGTCCCCTATGGACACTACACACCCAGCTCAGCTGGTTTTCCTTCACACGAAGGGAATTACACCACCTTGGATACCCCACCAGGTCTTCTTCCACACAGAAGGGAACAAAACACCCTGGAAGCTCTACCAGGTCTCCTTCAACCAGAAGGGAACTACAACAGCAAAGGTAAGCCCCTAGATCAAGCTTCAATAAGCTAAGATGTCACGCCTCGATATTTAGCAGCGGAATAAATACTGGGGGCGTGAACGATACAAACAGACGTATCACAGTTGAATAGCGCAGAGTCACAATGAATATAAACACATTCGAGACTATTATGGTCACCAAAAGTATACTTTATTCCATTCCATTCAACTAGTTACAACCTTGCATAAGAAGAACTCACTGAACAGGGTTCATTATTCAAAAACAATGTTTCTCTATACATCAACTACTCAATTGTCTATTTCTAAACTGTCATCTACTCATATGGCGGGTGCTCATCACTCTTGCCCTGCCCATCGGACTCCACTGGTTCTTCATCACTTCCTAAAAAGGGGGGATAATAGGGGTGAGCGAACTAGCTCAGTAGGATTTACATCTCAAATATGCGGGACTAATATACATGATTAACATTTTAAATAGGCAGATATGCACATGAATATGATGACAATGTATGCAATACTAACAGATTGAATAGCAGAATAGAACGAATATCATATCAGATAAAAATGTCGAGTTGCATATACAATGAACAGATATTTCAAGAGTAGAATCGTATCAAAAGAGATTGGCCATATTCAGACAGATATCAGTGTTCACATGATCAGACGTATCATATAATATCAGATCAAAGCAGACTTTCATATCATACAAAGGCACATTCACACTAATCTTGCATATTTGTTTTGCTATGCCAAGCACCAGAAGTCCATACTCCCGCGGTATAAGTACGTTGGGGTGCTCCTCCCCAGGACCAGAACCAGGCCCCTTTTTTTTGCACAGGCATTGGATCAAATTGGACCGGAGTCCCCACGTTGTGCCGAACAAACAGATTCATATATGGCCACAGAGTTTCAATAACAAGCTCGTAGTAAAAGGAACATGATCATTCAAGAGTCAAGGTATGACAAATAGCTCAAGAGAACAAAGGCAGTATAATGAGTATCATGTTTCATAATCCATTAATGTCTTGACATGAGGATGTTTCTAAAGACAGATCGTATGCGGAACATGTGCTCTCAATTTCCCAAGAAGGGTGTGCCTATTCGTGCAAATATGTAAGTGACGAGTTACGGATTTTCCTTTCCTAGTGTATGCAAATGACAAATGATTATTTGAACACCGAAAACATAAAACTATTGAGACTCATATGCAAATTATGACATTAACTCCACTAGAAAGTCCATAATAACATGTATTCACCCCACATTTATATCATATTCTTATCTTATCATTGACAATAAGTAAGATCACAAGATAATCCAATGAACATAAGGACAATCACAATTACACATTAGAATCGTATTCATATCATTACTATTTTTCAATGGGTTGATTTATTTTAGGTCCATACTACTATTAACATCATGCACATGTAGTAGACATCATGAAATGATCAGACCCAAAATATGCAAATTTTTTGTAAGGGTAGTGTCGACACCCCCTTACTGGTGTCGACACAATGCTTCAAACACACAGACAAAATAATGCAAAACTGGTCAAGTAGTGTCGACACTAGATCAGGTAGTGTCGACACAGTGCTTCAAATACAAGTCAAAAGGTCAAGTAGTGTCACACTAGATTGGTAGTGTCGACACTAGAGACAGCTCCCAGAAAACCTTCTGGCCATCTGGGACAGTGTGTCGACACTAGCTCATGTAGTGTCGACACTAGAGGCCTTCCCAGAACACCTTTTGGGCTGTTTTGGGACAGTGTGTCGACACTAGCTCAAGTAGTGTCGACACTAGAGGCCCTCCCAGAACAAAACCCATAGGTCAAGTCTAACCGAAAAACATCTCATGCAGTGATTTACTTGCCTCTCTTATAACTCTCTAACGAATGACATTTAGACAAAATGTTCAACACGAAGATGACGAGGACAATAGTAGAAGAACTTTTATGTTGGGGGTAACCTATGAAAACATATGAAGAACATAAAGCTAAATGCAGCCCGAAATCGCAGTATCATGCAGCGACTCTCTTACCATGTCTATAACTCTCTAATGAAAGGCTTTTGGACAAATGTCCAACATAAAAGATGATCTCAACTACAAGTAGAAGATCTTTCAGAAGGAGTTTAGTCTAATTTGGTGTCAAATCGCGTGCATAATAAGAAGAATAGGAAAAGCTTTAACTGTGCGAGACTTTGGGAAAACCACGAATACACAATGTATACTCCATGAAAACTAGTCAAACCAAGTGCAAATGAACCTAGACTCAAAGAACTACATGATGATGTTGGTTTTCTTTAATCTTGGCTCGAGAACCCTACCTTTAGATTCTAAGAACTCTCTGCAGATTTCTGGGTTGATGCAGAGCGAGGTTGAGGAAGACCACGATTTTCCCCAGCCGTTCTCCACTTCCCCAGCGCTCCAAACTTGCTACTCTCGACCCAAATTGTTGCTAACCTTCCCCAAGAGCTTAGGGATGATTCTTATAGTTTTAGGGTTAGTTATGAGTCCTAACAGGACTAGGAAAGGAGATGCGAGTTCTGTTTCCCACTTTCCACAAAATCTGGGATTCTCTCGCTCAAAAGAGGTAGCAAAGGTTTAGGAAACCACCTCTTAGAGTTGGGTCCGATTTTGGCTTACCTTACATGACTACTACCTTAATTTTAACCCTAACTTGCCCTCTCTCATTATGGCATAATTACATACACGAATTTCTGGTATTTTCCTGTCCTAGTTTATTTATATCCTTGGGCCAAATGTGCTCCTTTGGCCCAATCTTGTTAATGGTCATTAACACATGGTGTGGAAGTCTCTCCAATATGTTTACTTAATTTATTCTCCTTTATTCCAAATTTTTAAATCACTAAATTTTCGAGGTGTTACATCCTCCCCCACTTAAAAAATTTGGTCCCCAATTTACACATAATGGCGTAGTTCGTACCTGAGAATAGTTCTGGGTGGTTTTTCTTCATTCTTCCTTTGTTTCCCAGGTAGCATTGGTAACTCCATCTCGACTCATTGGACCTTCACCATAGGTATGGTACGATTCCTGACTCGTTGAATCTTTTGATCTAACAGTTTGATCGGCTTCCTTTTCATAAGTCAGGTCCTCCCGAATCTCCAAGTCCTCATGGTTGATACATGGTTGGCATTGAATAAGTACTTCCTCAGCATGGATATGTGGAACACATTGTGTACATTCGCCAGCTGTGGAGGTAGTGCAAGTCTGTACGCCACCTGACCAATCCTTTCTAGAATTTCCAATGGCCCGATGAATCTGGGACTCAACTTCCCTTTGATCCCAATCTTTGTATTCCCCTTGAAGGTGAGACCTTCAAGAAAACATATTCGCCAACTTGAAATTCTAGCTCTCTCCTTCTCTTGTTGCATAACTCTTCTGCCTAGACTGTGCTATCTTTAGACGTTCCCGATAATGTGAACCTTCCTAATAGTCGCCTCAATTAAGTCGGGTCCAACCCATTAGTTCTCCCCAACCTCTTCCCAACAAAGGGGTGATCTGCAACTCCTGCCATATAAGGCTTCAAACGGTGCCATCTTGATACTTACCTGATAGCTGTTGTTATATGCAAACTCCATCAGGTACAACTGATCATCCCATTGACCTCTAAAATCTAGCACCAGAGCACGAAGCATATCTTCCACAATTGATTGGTCCTTTCGGTTTGTCCATCGGTCTGAGGATGGAAACCAGTACTAAAGTCCAGCTTAGTACCCATTGCTGCTTGTAAACCTTCCAGAAGTGTCAAGTAAATCTAGGGTCCCGATCCGATATATGTTAGATGGAACCCCATGCAATCTGACTACTTCCTTAACATATAGTGCAACCAATACATCACCTGACCAGGTACTCTTATCGGCAAGAAGTGAGCCGACTTAGTCAATCGATCAACTATTACCCAAATTGTATCCATACCACCTCTAGTCTGGGCAATCCCATGATAAAGTCCATACCGATGCTATCCCATTTCCATTCGGGATTTCTAGTGGTAGCAGTCCACCAGCGTACGGAAATGCTCGGCCTTGACTTTCATACATGTTAAATAGTATGACACATGATCGGCCACATCCCTCTTCATGTTTGGCCACCAATACGACCTTTTCAAGTCTTGGTACATCTTTGTTGATCCTAGATGAATCGTGTACTTGGACTGGTGAGCTTCATTTAATAACCACTTCTTGAGTTCTCCATGATCAGGGACACATGTTCTACCTCGGAATAGTAATCTTCCCTCAGCTGATAGAGTAAAGTCAGGTCTTTGTTCTAGCTTCTCTCCTGATCTCAACTAAGAATGGATCCTCTCCCTGTTTCTCCTTGATTTCGGTCAGTAGATCGGATTATATGGAGATTGGAAATCATTATTTGTTTCTCCTTCTTTCCCATGTCTATGTTCAAGCTTGCAAATTACTCCAGTAACTTCCATTCGCCCAACATCATACTAGCTAGCATAGTCCTGGTTGTCTACTTAGAGCATCTGCCACTACATTGGCTTTCCCAGGGTGATATTGAATGGAAAAGTCAAAGTCCTAAAGGTACTCTAACCACCTTCTTTGTCTCATGTTAAGCTCCTTCTGTGAGAATAAATATTTCAAGCTCTTGTGGTCAGAAAAGACTTTAAATTGCTCACCATAGATATATGCCTCCAAATCTTCAAGGCGAATACTATAGCTGCTAACTCCAGGTCATGAACCGGGTAGTTTCTTCGTGGATCTTCAACTGTCTTGAGGCATAAGCTATTACTTTCCCTTGTTGCATTAAGACGCATCCCAGACCTGTTCCAGAAGCATCTGAATAATTTCAAATCCTCCCTCTGCAGTGGGTAACGAAGGACAGGAGCAGTAGTCAGACACTTCTTCAAGTTGTTAAAGCTTTCTTCACATTCATCGTCCACACAAACGATTTTCCTTCCGGGTCAGCTTGGTTAATGGCACTGCAATCTTTGAGAAATCCTTTATAAACCTTCGATAATATCTTGCTATTCGAGAAAGCTCCTGATCTCAGTGACGCTTCTCGGTCTTTCCCATTCAGTACAGCCTCAACCTTTGATGGATCAACAACGATACCATCCTTGATTACCACATGCCATAAAAAGGATACCTCCTCAAGCCAGAATTCACATTTACTTAGCTTGGCATATAATTTATTCTCCCTTAAAATCTGTAATGAAATCCTCAAATGCTCCTCATGCTCTTCCTTTGTCTTGGAATAAATCAATATATCATCAATGAATACCACCACAAATTTATCAAGATATGGCGATAAATGCTATTCATCAACTACATAAAAACTGCGGGGCATTCGTTAGTCCAAAAGCATAACAATGAATTCATAATGCCCATACCTGCTTCGAAGGCTGTCTTGTGAATGTCTTCTCCTTTGATCCTCAATTGATGATAACCGGATCTGAGATCTATTTTAGAGAAGTATCTAGCTCCAGATAATTGGTCAAACAACTCATCAATCCTTGGCAGAGGGTATTTGTTCTTGATGGTTAACTGATTTAGTTGTCTGCAATCTATACATAGCCTCATCGACCCATCTTTCTTCTGACGAAGAGGACAGGTGCACCCCATGGCGATGTGCTTGGTCGGATGAAACCCTTCTCTAACAGTTCCATCAGTTGCTCTTTTAATTCCTTCAGTTCTGCGGGTGACATTCTATATGGTGCCCTAGATACTGGTGCTGCTCCAGGGACCAACTCGATGGTAAAATCGACCTCTCGCTCAGGAGGAATTCCTGGCAAGTCTTCGGGAAAAAATCAGCGTATTCGCTGACAACATGGATGTCCTCAACTTTGACTTCCTTCTTTGTGATGACAACAACAGCAACAGGCCATATAACCATTCCTCATCATCCTTTTGGCTTGTAGTGCAGAGATAAGTGACAATCTCCTGCGGTTTCTATCCCCTGTGAACACTAGTTTTGGGTAATGGCTAAAGTTACTCGACTTTTCTTGCAGTTGATACTAGCCCATGTTCAGACAACCAGTCTGCTCTAGTATCACATCATACCCCTCCATATCCATACATGTAAATTTGCTGGTAGGTTTTGAGTTTCAATCAACACTCACTAGAGGGTATATGGTTTGTAAGATTGGTGCCAGGACCAATCGGGTTGACACAACTATCCGATTTCATTGGACGGTTTCACAGGTAGGGTATCAACAAATGTTTGAGATATAAAGGAATGCGTTGCTCCTGTATCAAAGAGAACATATGCGGGTCGGGAAAGAATAGTGAGTGTACCTTCCACGATACCTCCTTCTTCAGTAGCTTCCGGTTCCTGAATAGCTTGCAAGCGGCCTTGCCTCTTCTGTCCATTCGGACGCTTGTCCTGAGGGGCTTGTTCTTTCAATATTGGGCAGTCCGAGATCCGATGGTCACGACTACCACAGCGCAGGCATCTCCCATGCGCTCTCCAGCATTGTTCAGACCGATGACCAGCTCTGTCACAATGTTTTACACTTTCTCCGTTGTCACCACTATCTGTTTACCTAACTCCTTTGGCTTTTTATCAGCTTGTTCATATACTCCGCCACTGGGCCTTTTCTTCCTAATGGTCGGCTGATACCTTCCTATAGAAGACACTGCTCCCTTTTCGCGAGTCTTCCCAAATTCTTTCAGCAGTCTCCATGGCATCTTCCAGTAACTGAGCCTTCTTTACCATGTCAGCATAGGTTTGAATGTCCATTGGCACCAGTTGAGTGATGAGTTGGGGCCTCAAGCCATTCAGAAAGCGTTTTGCCTTCATCCTTTCTGTCCCAATTATGTGAACAGCATATCGGGACAGACGAGAGAATTGGGACTCATACTCAGCCACATTGAGTCCTCTCTGCTTCAAAGCCGCAATTCGGCTGCTTTCCGTTCCTGGACCCTCTCAGAAAAGTACTTGGTGTTGAATTGCTCAATGAACTGAGCCCATGTTAGTTGCTGGCCTTCAATGTGCTTTGCTTCTACCGACTCCCACCATGCCCTGGCATCCTTTTCCAATTGGAAAGTCACCAGTAGTACTTTGTTCTGGTCTGTGCATTGCATGACCCTGAATATCCTTTCAATTTCCTTAACCCAGTGTTCAGAACATCTGGGTCAGTACTCCCTTCAAACCTAGGCGGATCCATATTCCGAAAATTCTGATGGAGATCACGCTCCGCGGTTACCTCCACCCGGGTGGCTTGTAGGATAACCTGAGTCAAGTTCTGTATTGTTCGTTGCATGTCCCTAGCCTGGGCACGTTCAGCGGCCATTAAGGTATAAGTACCTTCAAGATAATAATATAGTCAGTTTTCTAAGTATATATCACATGTGACTTCTATCCCATGGTTCCCCAAGCTCACATTAGGTACGACAGATTTTGACTCGTGTGATCTAGTTCCATTCTATGTTCTTAATTCCCTTGGCCCTAAAGTTTGTGGCTCTGATACCAACTGTCACGCCCGATATTTAGCAGCGGAATAAATACTGGGGGCGTGACGATAAAACAGACGTATCACAGTTGAATAGCGCAGAGTCACAATTGAATATAATAACACATTCGAGACTATAATATGGTCACCAAAAGTATACTTTATTCCATTCCATTCAACTAGTTACAACCTTGCATAAGAAGAACTCACTGAACAGGGTTCATTATTGAAATAACAATGTTTCTCTAATACATCAACTACTCAATGTCTGTTTCTAAACTGTCATCTACTCATATGGCGGGTGCTCATCACTCTTACCCTGCCCCATCAGACTCCACTAGTTCTTCATCACTTCCAGAAAAGGGCTGGATAATAGGGGTGAGCGAACTAGCTCAGTAGGATTTACATCTCAATATTGTGCGGGCACTAATATACATGATTAACATTTTAAATAGGCAGATATGCACATGAATATGATGACAATGTATGCAATACTAACAATTGAATAGCAGAATAGAACGGATATCATATCAGATAAAAATGTCGAGTTGCATGTACAATGAACAGATATTTCAATCGTAGAATCGTATCAAAAGAGATTGGCCATATTCAGACAGATATCATGCGTTCACATGATCAGACGTATCATATCAAATCATATCATATCAGATCAAATCAGACTTATCATATCATACAAAGGCACATTCACACTAATCTTGCTTATTTGTTTGTGCTATGCCAAGCACCAGAAGTCCATACTCCCGTGGTAATAAGTACGTTGGGGTGCTCCTCCCAGGACCGGACCAGGCCCTTTTTTTGCACAGGCATTGGATCAAATTTGGACCGGAGTCCCACGTTGTGCCGAACAAACAGATTCATATTATGGCCACAGAGTTTCAATAACAAGCTCGTAGTAAAGGAACATGATCATTCATAGAGTCAAGGTATGACAAATAGCTCAAGAGAACAAAGGCAGTATAATGACGTATCATTTCATAATCCATTAATGTCTTGACATGAGGATGTTTCTAAAGACATATCGTATATGGAACATGTGCTCTCAATTTCCCAACAAGGGTGTGCCTATTCGTGCAAATATGTAAGTGACGAGTTACGGATCTTTCCTATCATGTATGCAATTGACAAATGATTATTTGAACACCAGAAAACATAAAACTATTGAGACTTATATGCAAAGTATGACATTAACTCCACTAGCAAGTCCATACTAACATGTATTCACCCCACATTTATATCATATTCTTATCTTATCAAGTGACAATAAGTAAGATCACAAGATATCCAATGAATATAAGGACAATCACAATTACACATTAGAATCGTATTCATATCATTACTATTTTTCAATGGGTTGATTTATTTTAGGTCCATGCATATACTATAACATCATGCACATGCTAGTAGACATCATGAAATGATTAGACCCAAAATATGCAATTTTTTGTAAGGGTAGTGTCGACACACCCCTTACTGGTGTCGACACAATGCTTCAAACACAAGACAAAATAATGCAAAACTGGTCAAGTAGTGTCGACACTAGATCAGGTAGTGTCGACACAGTGCTTCAAATACAAGGCAAAAAGGTCAAGTAGTGTCGACACTAGATCAGGTAGTGTCGACACTAGAGACAGCTCCCAGAAAACCTTTTGGCCAATCTGGGACAGTGTGTCGACACTAGCTCAAGTAGTGTCGACACTAGAGGCCTTCCCAGAACACCTTTTAGGCTGTTTTGGGACAGTGTGTCGACACTAGCTCAAGTAGTGTCGACACTAGAGGCCCTCCCAGAACAAAACCCATAGGTCAAGTGTAACCCAAAAACACATCTCATGCAGTGATTTACTTGCCTCTCTTATAACTCTCTAAAGAATGACATTTAGACAAAATGTTCAACACAAAATATGACGAAGATAACTAGTAGAAGAACTTTTATGTGGGGTTTGATCTAATTCGGTCTCGAAACCTAGAAAAATATGAAGAACATAAAACTAAGTGCACCCGAAATCGCAGTATCATGCAGTGACTCTCCTACCATACCATAACTCTCTAATGAAAGGCTTTTGGACAAAACGTCCAACATAAAAGATGATCGTGACTACAAGTAGAAGAACTTTCATGAATAAAGATTAGTCAAATTCGGTGTCAAATCATGTGTATAATAAGAAGAATGGGAAAAGCCCTAATTGTGCGAGACTTCGGAAAACCACGAATACACAATGTATACTCCATGAAAACTAGTCAAACCAAGTGAAAATGAACCTAGACTCAAAGAACTACATGATGGTGTTGGTTTTCTTTATCTTGGCCCGAGAACACCTACCTTTAGATGCTAACAACTCTCTGCAAATTTCTGGGTTGATGCAGAGCGAGGTTGAGGAAGACCACGATTTTCTCCAGCCGTTCTCCACTTCCCCAGCGCTCCAAACATGCTACTCTCGACCCCACTTGTTGCTAAACCTTCCCCAAGAGTTTAGGGACGAGTTCTTATAGTTTTAAGGTGTAGTTATGAGTCCTAACGGGACTACGAAAGGGGCTGCGAGTTCTGTTTCCTCACTTTCCACAAAATCTGGGATTCTCTCGCCCAAAAGAGGTAGCAAATGTTAGGAAACACCTCTTAGAGTTGGGTCCGGGTTTGACTTACCTTACATGACTACTACCTTAATTTTAACCCAAACTTGCCCTCTCTAATTATGGCATAATTACATACACGAATTTTGGGTAATTTCCTGTCCTAGTTTATTTATATCCTTGGGCCAAATGTGCTCCATTGGCCCAATCTTGTTAATGGGTCATTAACACATGGTGTTGGAAGTCTCTCCAATATGTTTACTTAATTGATTCTCCTTTATTCCAAAATTTTAAATCACTAAATTTTCGGGGTGTTACATAAGATCTGAAGCAAGCAGGGCTGAGAGTAAAAGATCTAGAAACACAGAAGACTCCCAGAACTACACACGAGCTCTCTCAAGATTTTCACTATAGAGTGGAGAGCAAAGAGCAACACTGAAAGGAATGAGGTTCTTGGCTCTAGAATTCTATCAGAAGATTTGAATAGCTTGTGCGTTCAAAATCCTCTCTGCTTTTCTTCTAATCTTCTGTCTTGAATTTATATCTCCTTTTGAAATACGGCCGTTGAAGTACCGTTGTCTCTTAGATTGGTAGACGTTAGACTGTTTGACATTTGGAAGCTTCACAATCTTTTATCCAGTAGAGCACGCAAAAAGATAAGGTCTTCTGGCGTCTATATGGTCCAACATTGTATGACAGAATGTCTTTAGGACCCTGCACATATTAAATGCTAGAACAGTTGACAGCTAGGCTGTCTCTTGTTGTCAGTAAATGATGATGTGAGTATTCACCAAAATAGCAATGCCAAATAGCTTGTTCTA
Organism: Colocasia esculenta; assembly: GCA_014218235.1. Taxonomy (NCBI): domain Eukaryota; kingdom Viridiplantae; phylum Streptophyta; class Magnoliopsida; order Alismatales; family Araceae; genus Colocasia; species Colocasia esculenta. The sequence continues at coordinate 45,545 of JACBKR010000375.1, forward strand.
AAAGATGTTGACAGAATATGCAAAATAATAAAAGGATATCATCTACATGCATGCAGATACGTTCTGTCTTCATTAAATGCACAACAGTTAGATAGATAGGAAAGTCTTTGACTATTCAACGCCTTAAGAGATAAGATAAATATCAAGTCTATATAAACTATAAATTCATTGTCTATATGACTTATGAAATCGTTATGAATACCAACAAGTCATTATAGAGAGCAAATCGTTGTATTCACCGAAGAAATCGTTATAGACACTTAACAAATCGTTATGAAAAGCAAGTCGATGTGTTCAACGAAGAAATTGTTATGAACACTTAACAAATCGTTATGAGCTTTAAAGAAATCGATGCGCGAAGCAAATCATTATGATGAGCAAATCGTTATGATGACTTAAGAAATCGTTGCGATGAGCAAATCGTTACGATGGGCAAATCATTATGATGACTTAAGAAATCATTGCGATGAGCAAATCATTACGATGGGCAAATTGTTATGATGACTTAAGAAATCATTGCGATCAGCAAATCGTTACGATGGGCAAATCGTTATGATGACTTAAGAAATCGTTGCGATGATCAAATCGTTACGATGGGCAAATCGTTATGATGACTTAAGAAATCGTTGCGATGAGCAAATCGTTACGATGAGCAAATCGTTGCGATGAGCAAATCGTTACGATGGAAAAATCGTTATGATGACTTAAGAAATCGTTGCGATGGGCAAATCGTTACGATGGGCAAATCGTTATGATGACTTAAGAAATCGTTGCGATGAGACAATCGCTACGATAACTCTAATTAAAATGATATGCATGAAGGAAATCGTTGATGTAGCAACCTGAATTTTTAAGAAAAATAAAAATTAAATAAAGAATTAAAACCTAGCTAAATGGATATTTAAATGAAAAGAGTATTAAATAAAACCCATTAAATGGAAAAGAGTAATGGGCTTTCCTTAATGGACCATCTAGAATTTATTGGGTCAAAATATGAATTTATAAAGGGAGAATAATAAGAAATACCCTAAATTCGGAGTTTAATTATCTCCTTATTGGAAAGGGGTTATTAAAGCAATAAAAGTGGCAATTATAGTTGGAATTGGATTCCTAAACCTACCCTATATAGTCTAGCACGAATGTAGATACTATCCTAACCCAATTAGAGATTTGAAAGCAATAGAGGAAAGGTGGAGTTAGGAAATCTCGGAATTAAGAGGAATTTGAGTAGTAGTAGGAATAGAAACTTGTGTTTATATAAATACACCTCTTAAATCCTCATGGCCGACTTAGCTCGTGCAAAGGGGTTCTTAGACGTGGAGAAGAGGCCAAGGAGGAGGACAAATCGATGAGAGGAAGATCCATCAAGCTTCTTCCTTCGTTCTTGGAGTTCTAAACCCTAGAAGATAAATCGAGTCAAAGGTAGGCATCTCACAAGCAAAGTTAAATTAAACTCATCTATAGGTAGTTCCAATCACCAGGAACAAAAGCCCTCTTGTTTTATAATTTTCCATCGAGCCAATCTTTTGTTCTTGATTTTTGAAGATCTGCAAACGTGATAACCCGAGACATCCTGTTTAATTCAAATCTCTATTTATACTTGATCCCATGCTACAAAATTTTTACTGTAGATACTTCATGTTGTTAGGGATCTTTTTCCCCTAAAAGCCCTAAATTTCATTGAGCTTGTTGCTCAAATTAAATCGATCTTGCTCTCTGTATCATGTTCTATGTTACTCGTTATTGTTCATGCCCAAACCATGTTCAAACCATGCTTCTCTCTAATTCCTATTTACTGGAAGTACTCTCCTATGCCTAGTTCCATTTGCCACTGATTTCGTGATTTTTCATCATGTATATAATTAGTTATGATTTTATAAACAACCCTGTATCAAAATTTGAATGTTCTGGTCCACAATCCAATGTCTGGTCTGACTCTTGTCAGAGTCAGGCGCAGACCACCAGATCGCGACTGCCCGATATGTCGCCTTCTGGGGTCCGATTGCGACAGCCTACCCGTCGTAACCAAGAAGGCGACAGGTAAGCCGTCGTGTTTCCAGTACCTGATTCGCAAGCCCTGTCGCGATCCTTACATGCTCCTGTTGCTACCTGCCCTACCACTGTCGCCATCCTTACTGGCCTATTTCGCCTTCACAGGTTTTTGATGAAAACCCATAAAATTTATTTCTGTCGCTTTCTAAATAATTCTTATGTCTTTTTATAGTTATACCCCCAGTAAAAACTTGTTTTAAAAATGGAGCTACATTGAATGATTTAAAATACATATTCACGACTTATTTCTATCTATGATTTCTCTTACACATGCACACACATGAACCACCCATATATGACTGAAATCTGGCATAAAATATCTCATATTGTATCTGGGAATTTAATGCAATAAAGTATATTAATGGCCCTATTTTAACGGACTTGTATTCGTTTCTTGCGTTGTTTATATACCGATATCGACGCTCCACTGTTCTAGAATTCCTCTAGAACGTCGAGCACCTATCTTATTACACACTTTACTTGGCTTGTGGTGAACTCTCCGTCGGATATTCCTTTCGCCGGACTAGTGAACCTTGCACAAGGCCTCCGTAAGTCTCCTCTGATCATGGATTCCCACATGGTTGACGAGCCGGTTGTACCCTAACACCCATTACACTTTAGGGATCGATATGATCCAAATGGCTATTAGATGTTCGCTCTTACCTTAAATCACGTCGGACCTCTGGACTTGTGCATAACATGCCCAGCGAGAAGATCGTGAATTCCACCTGACTGCTAATACGACGTGCGCATGTTGCGCAATTGTTACTATCGCCTGTTACTCGTCGCATTACGTGCAATGTCCATTAGCTTTCATCTATACTCTACTCGTCCATCTATTCATGTTTTCTCTACTATCTCATCTATTTATCTAGTGCTCTTAACTATTCTTGGTACTCTGTATTGGCCATTGACTGATTGTCTAAAGATACATTATAACCAATGCCTGGCAATATATAAAGGGCCCGATCTGGTCCTGGGATGTGCGCCCGAAAGTGCTAGTGCCCATGGGAGTTAAATGATCAGAGTGTTTGGCATTACACTCAAGTGCTATCTATATCGACTATCTATATGACAATCAAAACACAAACGTGCTATACTCTCTCGATGTCTAGAATGATAAAACAAGTGCTATACTCGTCGTGCTATTATTATACTTGTGCTAGTTGTGCTATGGCCATCCTACTATTCGTGCTATACTAGATACTTGTGCTATTTTTGGAAACTATACTCGATCTCATGCTATTGTGCTATCCTGTTACCTGTTGTGCTATCCCTTGCTATATTTTGACCTTTTTGTACCTGCTATCTTTAGATACTCTGTCATTAAATGCGTTAATTATTTTAAGCCTGCTTGGGCTTGAGATTTAAGTCCTACTGGGCGTTATCGCTCACCCTACGTTATTTGATGTTGTGTTCTCAGGTGAGATCAAGGATGATACATATACTCACGAGGAAGGGAATGACCAAGAGTGAAGCCAGGAGTACCCTCGAGTCATTATGTTATCTTAGAGTTGTAGTTAGTTATTCCATTATTGTAAAGTAATTGGGCCCTATAGAATGGCTCTGATAGTAGTGGTTGTAACTAGACATTTGAAAAGTTATTAATGAGAAAGATTTGCTTTAGTAATATTCAATTGGCAATGGTTTGATGTCTAGTACTCGCTCTATACCTTTTCTTGCAACTGCCTTCGCGCTCCGATATTCCTCGTCGGGGTGTGACAGTTGAGGCTTTCAACAGAAGTCGATGTGGACTTAGATAGATACAATCTTGAAATAATTAATGCTTCAGAAATATAATGCTTACCAATATTGGCTTGATTGACCTTGACCTGGAGTATTTCATGTACTTAAGACTTAGAGAACTTGATAAGTTTTGTTAATTACCAAAATACATGTATATTTAAAATTTTTCGTGGGGACAGACTGATCATCAATATCATTGCACAATTTTTACCAATTTAAACATAAGGTTATGTACAAGATAATGAACACTTCTAGCATGGTATCTAGCCGATTTCTCATGCAATAATATCATTTCATCACACATTTAACTTGTTGTTTTAATGTATAATTTATTATGCTATCATGACACTTGCACATGCTTTTTATAACTACGTGACATGATACTAAACATTCTATCATAATTTGGCATAATCATTTAGTACATACATGACATAAACATATACACTCTTAAACATCTATCATGTAACATGATTTATTAATCTAAACATTATCCATATCATGGAACAATTCTACCAATTAGAACACTGGGTTAAACATAAAGTAGATAGCAACCTAACATGATATCTATTTATGTTTCACATGCACTTTTCTCGTTTATTTACACATTTTATTGCTGTTTTAATATGAATAAATCACAATGACACCACCTTTATTAATCATGGTTTGAAGATTTAAAACATCCAAATCGTTGGCAATTATCTCCAATTTAAGCATGTAACTATATACTAAATAAATAGTAACTTTATCATGGAACTTAAACATTATTTCAAGTATTTATCATAATCATAATATCATTGCTTGTTGTTTTGACATGAATTAAACTTAATTACATGAATTCACAATTGTTCACATGTCATCTTATTCATTTGACATTTCTACAAGCTTTTTTTTTCCACATTGCATTACTTTACATGTTCACATACACATTTCACTTACTCTACCATACGAATGATATTAATTTAAATGACATGATACCAACATGACATTATATTCAACAAATCAACACATAATAAATGAATACGTATGTTTTACCTTGGTTTTCACATGCATTTACACCCTCATTAACATTTACTCTTCCTTACATATTCTTTCACACTTTTTCACATATTTTCTCTTGCACTTTCATTTATCACATGTCACATCATTGCACTACCACGAGCATCATGGGCACTTACCACGTGCCATATTCACATGTCACATTAATTTATTTACATTTTATTACTTATGTTGCCATGACACATAGTCCTAACTACCACTAGAGGAGAATTTAGCACATTGCATATTCACACTCACATATCACTTATTCCTCACCTAGGCAATACAGTGACAAATCTAGGTACTGCGCATGTAGCGACCCTCATTATATCGGTACGGTTGTACCAACCCACATCGATATAGTGAACGTTGCCACAGTGGGACATTTACCCAAACGATAACATTCAGCTGAGATACACGTGAATATAAGAACAGAGTAGCGGAAGTAAAAGAATATTGTCTTCATTTCATTCATCATCCACATTTAACATACATGATTCGATTGAATTTAAGAGCTAAAGTCGACATAATCCATATAGAAGATGTGATAAGATAAAATACATAGTTTGTCCAAGTTTACATGATAGTTCTAATACAATGCCTCAATTGCATACATCAAATGTCAAAATGTCACAACTAAGCTCCACCAAGCTAGCAACTCCCCGTGCTTGGAGTCGCTCTCCACACGGTCTCCTCCAAAGTGTGTCACCTACTACACCTTACAACGAAACAAGTAATGAGTCTAAAACTCAGCAAATAAAATACACGACATCTATCATCCATGCGCATATCATAGCAGGTTTTTACATACACATTTACAAGACACAACATGTAGCATGCGTGACTTGAAATTAACAACCTATCATGGTAATTCTACTAATGAAACACATTATTCATGCTTTCAGATTTCCTAAATTAAAATCTCCTATCACATGCTCTCTAATCATTCCAACACATGAAAGTTCTATTTTCAATTAAGCTAAAACATGAAAGCAATCTAGCATGATTAGCTTACATACATGAAAGAAACATTTGCTAACATGGTTACTACTCATTCTTACACATGCACATAACCATTTTACATGCTTTAAGCTTGCTGTTTTGACATGGTTTAACACTTTACAATCTAACACATGGAAGCTACAATCTCATTCAACCACAATGTGAGAGTAAACATACATGGAATGGTTTACACATAAGTAAGGATTGTCCCTAGCATGGATTCTACGCATTGTACACATATAGCACATGATCATAACCACATTTATGTTGCTGTTCTAACATGATTCAGACCATCATATCATGGATTTCAATTTCACATCCTCACATTTTGGTTTCACATTTTTACAAAATTTCAAATTCACATACTTCACACTTATACACATTCACATTTACACATTGTTCACATTCACAATTTTACACATTTCGCATTCACATTCATATTTAGGGCTGTGACACATAGTCCAAACTACCATAAGAAGTATGCATCACATCACATACACATAGACGCCACCTAGGCAATATAGTGACAACTCTTAGACTCCGCTGATTGGGAGAACAAGTCTCCACCCTAACCAGTGGTACTTGTCCACCTCCAGGATTTCATCCTAATGCCCTTAGGATCACAACACATTGAACCTTCTCATGGGGACTTTTCCATGATACGGTTCCACTGCCCTCTATGGAAGCAGTGTCACACTTGGCACAGTCTTACACATTCACATTTACCGATTTTAACAACATACTTTTACGCATGACACTCACATCTCATTCATTCTCTCAATCACAACATGACTCTATTTTCCCCTAATCATGCCACTATAGATGACAGAAATTAACATTCAGGAAGTTTCACAATCAGGTGGGTTACACAGAAATTAAATCATTTCACAATGGCATGCATTAATTTCACATTTTTGCATGGAAAAATTCATATTGCATTGCATAGTTGTCCAAAGACCTGAGAATTTAACCACATGCTGATTCAGGTTTAGGACCCCACATGAACATTTTCACATTTTTTCTGATCCAAAATGCGATTGCAGAAAATTTAACATAAAGTCCCGTATTATTCAAAATTCAATTATATCATGGTGTATAACATAAAAGTTCAGTTTAATAGATCATAACCTGAACCCAGTGCACACAACACCACAGGAAAATTTTCCCGGATTTATTTCACAACATACAATTTACTGTGGATTTTTGGAAATCCTACGCATACTTCCTTTTTCCATGTAGTAATTACAGTAAATCATATGAACATGAACAATTTCTCGAATTTGCAGGGTATGAATTGACACATATACACATGGGGTAGAAAAATCCAGGCAATTAATTCCTCAAAAATCATATAGACAGTAGGTAATCGTGCATAACCCTTTTTCCCCAACATGTATTTCAATAAATCCAACAATTTATGCCATCCACAGAAAATCACAGAAATTTCCACGCACATCACATAGCTATTTTACATAACATATAAAAATTACACTATATCCTCATGTGTCAAAGTCTGAAAAATAATTACTTAAGGCAGAACAGTTCACTGTTCTGCACTGAAGAACTTGGCGGCAGTGTCTGGCTGTTCAAGGAGATGGACGGCAAGATCGCTGGACGTACACTGGAGATCTTTGCGTCAAGGCATTGACGCCAAGTTCCTGTCTGTGCAGGAACACAGACCGAGCTCCAAATAACAAGAAGAATGGGGGATCTAGGACACGAGGAAAAATGTGTAAAAATAACAAAACCTACTAGACATCTACAGGGACGATGTGTGTAGGTTACTTGCCTTTCATAAACTCTCCAAAGGGATTAAATGGGTTGGTGATGCTCTCCTTGGGCAGTCCCAGAAGCTCCCAAGATTGCCTTCCCCCGGGTTCTTAAGCAATCTCCACAGCAGATCGAGGTCGGGGAGCCTTTCTCGTGTTCCAACTACTTCCTTGTCGTGGTAGATGGCCGGAACAAGCTTCAGATCGCCGGATTAAAGGTTGCAAAGGTGGGGTTTTGCTCACAGCATGATGGCTTTTCCCTATCTCTCAAAAGAGGTCAAGAGAGGGGTTTTAGGGTTGCACTCGGGTTCAGATATAGGAGAGAGGCCTCTCCTGTCCCGCAGGGGTTGATGTGAACCCTTTCAGACCGTTGGGGACAGCTCCCCATGGGTGAGCTAGCTTGCTCCCGGAAATCCGGCTCTGCAACGCATGCAGATCAGGACTTAACGTCCACATCGTTGGACGCTGGACTTAGTGTTGGCGTCCTTATGGTTGACGCCGACACAACACAAACGTCTATTGATCTTGACGCCAAGTTGGCCTTCGGCCAGAACTCAAAAACGTGCAGAAACCATGCACAACTTATACCTATATACGTGCCATGCATAGTATTATCATGTACACACTACCACCATGCATTTCATACATTATTTACAACTAATTATACATATGCATACATAAGTATAAATAGTTAATACATACGTAGATATGTACATCTATGCATACACAACATGAATTATTTACACGAAAATAAATAATGCAACAAAATTCGAGGGCCTTACACCTCTCTCCCCCTTAAAGAAACTTCGTCCTCGAAGTTAGAACGACACTACTCAAACAAAAGGGGATACTTCTTCTTCATCGCATCCTCAAGCTCCCAAGTAGCCTCCTCTCGCGAGAAGTTCCGCCATAGAACTTTCACCAACGTGATACTCTTGTTCCGGAGGTGCTGAACCTTCCGGTCAAGAATAGCTACTGGTTGCTCGACATACGATAGATCTGGCTGAATCTCCACTGGCTCATGACTAATCACATGAGATGGATCTCGACATACTTCATGAGTATAGAAACGTGGAAAACGGGATGGACACTAGCTAGAGCTGGGGTAAAGCTAGCTCATATGCCACGCTGCCCAATCGTCTGAGAATCTCATACGGGCCAATGAATCTAGGGCTCAACATACTATGCCTGCCAAATCTGACGACACACGAGTAGTGATATCTTTAAGAAGACATGATCACCCACCTCGAACTCAAGATCCTTCCTCCTATTGTCGGCATAGCTCTTCTGCCTATCCTGAGCCGCAACAAGCCTCTTCCTGATAAGCTGGACTTATCCGAAGTCTCCTGAACTAACTCCGGACCTATCACTGCCTATCACCGGTCTCCTCCCAACACAAAGGAGATCTGCAAGGCCTACCATACACGCCTCAAATGGAGCCATACCAATACTCGCATGAAAGCTGTTGTTGTATGCGAACTCCACAAGAGGTAAATGACGCTCCCAATCATCCTTCCAATCCAATACACACGCTCTCAACATATCCTCGAGCGTCTGGATAGTCCTCTCGGACTGTCCATCAGTCTGGGGATAAAACGTCGAACTGAGCTTCAGCTCTGAACCTAACGCATGCTGAAGACCCTTCCACAACCTCAAAGTAAATCTTGGATCTCGATCCGAAATGATTGACTTCGTCACACCATGCAATCTAACCACACTACTAACATACAATCTAGCTAAGCTCTCAACCAACTGCTTCTTCTTCATAGGCAAGAAATGCGCAGTCTTTGAGAATCTATCTAGGATCACCCAAATAGAGTCATTGCCCCTTCTAGATCGAGGCAATCCAAAAATAAAGTCCATAGTGACAGCTTCCCACTTCGAAACTGGGATCTCCATCCTTCGCATAAGGTCGGATGGTCGCTGTCGCTCGGCCTTCAGTTGCTGGCATACCAACACCGGATACATAATCCGCTACGTCCTTCTTCATGCCGGACCACCAGAAGGATCTCTTCAAATCCTGGTACATCTTAGTGTTACTCGGATGAATAGAGAATCGTGATTTGTGAGCCTCCGCTAACACATGCTCACGGACATCTACCAAATCAGGGACACAAACACGGTGATGGAATCTAATCACACCGTCCTCATCACGAGCAATGCCTGCCTTGCCCTCTCACTCTAGGAGTCTAGGGTCGGCTTTCTGTTGCTCGATCACCTCATCCAAAATCGAGGACCTAAGAGATAACTGAGCTACAAAAGCTTGGCATAGCGATGGCTCTAACTCAGTCAACACGCAAGCCGCATCTTCCAACATCTTCCAATCCTGCTGGAGAAATGACCTCTTTCTACTCAGAGCATCCGGTACGACATTCGCCTTTCTAGGGTGATACTGAAGGTCGAAGTCATAGTCCTTCAAGAACTCAATCCATCTTCTCTGCCTCAGGTTTAATTCCTTTTGGGAGAAAAGATACTTCAAGCTCTTGTGGTCGGTAAACACCTCAAATCTGACACCATAAAGATAGTGCCTCCAGATCTTTAGTGCATGAACCACTACTGCGAGCTCCAAATCGTGAGTCGGATAGTTCTTCTCATGCTCCTTCAACTGATGAGAAGCATAAGCCACTACCCTTCCTGCTGCATTAGCACACAGCCTAAACCAATCCGAGATGCATCCGTGTAGATAGCAAAACCTCCACACTGCTCGGTAAGACTAAACTGGAGCTGACGTGAGCTTAGTCAACAATTGAAAACTACTCTCACACTTCTCGAACAAACAAACTTCACTCCCGTTGGTGAGCTGAGTCAATGGGGCGGCGATGGATGAAAATCCCTCAATGAATCGCGATAGTAACCAGCTAAACCAAGAAAACTACGAATCTCCGAAGGGGTCTTGGGAACCTCCCAATCCATAACTGCCTAGACCTTTGCTGTATCCACTGCCACAGCAGCAACGAACATAACATGCCGAGGAATGAACATCGCGCAACCAAAAATGCACTTGCTGAATAGCGTACAACTTGTGCTCACGAAGAACCTCTAACACTACCCTCAATACTGACGTGTGTGTGGCCTCATCCGGAGAGTAGACCAGCACATCATCAATAAACACTACGACAAAGCTATCTAAATAAGGCCTAAACACCATGTTCATGAGATCCATGAACGTTGTAGGGGCATTGGTCAATCCGAAAGGAAGAACCAAAAACTCATAATGTCCATAACGGGATCTGAATGCCATCTTGGACACATCCTCACTCCGAATCCTGAACTGATGATAAGCAGATCCCAAATCAATCTTAGAAAAGACTGATGCATCTTGCAACTAGTCAAACAAATCATCAATACGAGGTAAGGGATACCGTTCTTCATAGTCACTTGGTTCAGCTTTCTGTAATCATTGCATAACCTATGTGACCCGTCTTTCTTCTTGACGAATAATACAGGTGCGCCCCAAGGGGAAACGCTAGGGCGAATAAATCCCTTATCTAGCAACTCTTGCAACTGCCTCCTTAACTCGTCTAACTCCGCAGGTGCCATCGATATGGAGCCTTCGAGATAGAAGAGGTGCCGGAATCAACTCTATGGTAAACTCTATCTCTCTATCCGTGGCAATCCAGACAAGTCATCAGGAAAGACATCTGAAAATCCTGCACTACCTCAATCTCTGCAAGAGTAGGTGACTCATCAGCCTCTGGTACTAATACCATGCTGGCAAGAAAAGCATCACAACCCTTGTTTACCATTCGCATCGCCTTCATGGCAGAGATGAGTAACTTTCTCGCCAAGTTCCTTGGCAAGGGATGAGAAAACTCGTCCTCACCAGGAATGCGGAAAACAATCCTCTTCCGATGACAATCCACTAACGCATAGTGCTCCTCTAGCCAATCCAGACCAAGAATAGCATCATAGTCCTTCATCTTTAGCAAGAAGAAACACCCATCCAGGACTCTATCCTCAATGCACACAGGTAACGACGGAATGCACTTCCTAGTCGATACCATACTGTAGGGGTGTGCACAGACAAAGGGACCTCTAAATCCTCAGACTCTAGGGCTAACTGCCTAGCGAACCACTCGAAAATGAACGAGTGTGAGTAGCACGTGTCAAACAAAACCCGAGCGTGCACTCCTAAAAGTAAAACCGTACCTTCGGTGACATGCTCCGCCTGCTCGGCGTCCTCGCGTGCTAAAGCAAACACTCGAGCTGGGGCTCGAGGCATTCCTGGTCTTCCCATAGCTGGCGCTGCTGTCGTTACCGCTGCTGGGGCTGGCGCTCCGTGCTGGACTCCCTGCTGAAGTCTCGGACAATCCTTGATCTTGTGGTCGCTGCTTCCGCACTTCAAGCACTTTCCCGTAATCATCCAACATTCGGTACCGCCATGTGTCTTCCCGCAGTGGGGACACTCTTTCTTGACACCAGGGGAACGTACAGAAGGTACCTGAGTACTGCTGACGCTACTGATCGCTGCTGTGTTGGTACACCGCTTTCTTCTTATCCTGCCGCTGGGAGCGTGGCACAGGTCTCTTTTGCGAAGCCTTCTTCTCTTCAAGGTATTGCTCCATCTCACCTCCTACTACAAGCAGCGCTGAGGGCCTCGTCCAAAGTGCGGTGGTCAAACGCCACGAGCCTCGTCCTCAGTGGGGCTTAGGCCCATTACGAATTTCTTGTCTTCCTGTGCTCATCTGCCATGATATGAGGTGCATATTTAGAGAGTTCAGAAAATCTTGCCTCATATTCTAGCATGGTCATGGAGCCTTGAGCCAAGGAGAGGAACTCTGCTCCATCCGATCTTGAATATGCTTGGGACGAACTTGGCCCGAAAGAGCCTCACGAACTCGTCCCAAGCAACATCAATAGCTCCGTCCTCAAACCGGGTACGCAGCAATGAAGCCCACCATACATCAGCTCTTTCCTGCAGTACACCACTCACATAAGCACCATCTATACAAATCTAACTTAACAAAACATACAAGCATATAAACTAAAGCATACTGTAGCATGTAGGTGGCTAATGTGACCATATCCTCATTTGCACACTGATGGCTCGGAAGATCTTTTCTATCTCCTAATCTAGCTTTCTGCCAACAATGGGTCGCTCTCCCCCTGAAAGAGGGTGGCAGCATCCTCTTGAATCTTTCCATGGTAGAAGGTCCACATGGTCCTGAGCTGGTACTTGAGCCTGCTACAGTACACAGCAAGCAATACATAATTAACATATTATCGCATAATTAAATAAACAGACTATTATCATTTATTAGTCTAACCTGAGTCTCCAACTGTGCCTGGAGTGCTGCCTAAATATGAGCCTGCGTCTGCATGGCTTGCACCAGACCTTCCATGAATACTCCATAATCCACAAGCGGCGATGGGGGAAGTACAGGACCCTGCGGTGCCGGGGCCTACTGCTCCGCGCTGCCCTCACGTCTCGGCTCGTCCTCACGGGCCGGCGCTCTGCCACGCCTACCTCTCGAAGCCATGGCTGTAATAAATTTCAGCCACCATTAGAGCTACTTCAATTTATTTCCTAACCGCTTTCTTATCTATTTTTCATTCATTATTAATCAATTCTACACATGTGGACATTCCTATGTAGACTTAGCATGTAATGAAGATGATGACTTATATATATTCATGTGCAATCTTACCGGTCGCTCTGATACCAATCTCTATAGCGACCCTCATTATATCTGTACGGTTGTACCAACCACGTCGATATAGTGAACGTTGCCACAGTGGGACATTTACCCAAATGATAACATTCAGCTGAGATACACGTGAATATAAGAACAGAGTAGTGGAAGTAAAAGAACTACTGTCTTTATTTCATCATCATCCACATTTAACATACATGATTCGATTGAAAGACCTAAGTCCACACAATCCATATAGAAGAAGTGATAAGCTAAAATACATAGTTTGTCCAAGTTACATGATAGTTCCAATACAATGACTCAATTACATACATCAAATGTCAAAATGTCACAACTAAGCTCCACCAAGCTAGCTACCCGCGCTCGGAGTCGCTCTCCACGGTCTCCTCCAAAGGTGTGTCACCTACTACACCTGAACGCCGAAGCAAGTAATGAGTCTAAAAGACTCAGCAAATAAACACTACATCTATCATCCATGCGCATATCATAGCAGGTTTTACATACACATTTACAAGACACAACATGTAGCATGCGTGACATTGAAATTAACAACCTATCATAGTAATTCTACTAATGAAAACACATGTTCATGCTTTCAGATTCCTAAATTAAAATCTCCTATCACATGCTCTCTAATCATTCCAACACATGAAAGTTCTATTTCAATTAAGCTAAAACATGAAAGCAACTAGCATGATTAGCTTACATACATGAAAGAAACATTGCTAACATGATTACTACTCATTCTACACATGCACATAACCATTTTACATGCTTTAAGCTTGCTTTTTTGACATGGTTTAACACTTTACAATCTAACACATGAAAGCTACATTCTCATTCAACCACAACGTGAGAGTAAACATACATGGAATGGTTTACACATAAGTAAGGATTGTCCCTAGCATGGATTCTACGCATTGTACACATATAGCACATGATCATAACAACATATGTGCTGTTCTAACATGATTTCAGATCAAATCCAGGATTCATTTTCACATCCTCACATTTTGGTTTCACATTTTTACATAATTTCAAATTCACATACTTCACACTTCACACATTACATTTAGACATTGTTCACATTCACAATTTTACACATTTCGCATTCACATTCATATTTAGTGCCGTGACACATAGTCAAACTACCATAAGAAGACGCATTACATCACATACAATAGACACCACCTAGGCAATATAGTGACGACTCTTAGACTGTGCAGACCGGGAGAACAAGTCTTCACCCTAACCAGTGGTACTTGTCCACCTCCAGGATTTCATCCTAATGCCCTTAGGATCACAACACATTGAACTTCTCATGGGGACTTTTCATGATACGGTTCCACTGCCCTCTATGGAAGCAATGTCACACTGGGCACAGTTTTACACATTCACATTTACCGATTTAACACATACTTTACGCATGACACTCACATCTCATTCATTCTCTCAATCACAACATGACTCGTTTTCCCTAATCATGCCACTACAATGACAGAAATTAACATTCAGGAAGTTTCACAATCAGGTTGGGTTACACAGAAATTAAATCATTTCACAATGGCATGCATTAATTCACATTTTTGCATGGAAAAATTCATATTGCATTGTATCGTTGTCCAAATGACCTGAGAATTAACCACATTCTGATTTCGGGTTTAGGACCCCACATGAAAATTTCACATTTTTCTGATCCAAAATGCGATTGCAGAAAATTAACATAAAGTCCGTATTATTCAAAATTCAATTATCATGGTGTATAACATAAAAGTTCAGTTTAACAATCATAAACCCTGAACCCAGTGAACAAAAACACCACAGGAAAAATTTTCCGGATTTATTTCACAACACAATTACTGTGGAATTTTGGAAATCCTACATTACTTCCTATTTCCATGCAGTAATAGAATACAGTAAATCATATGAACATGAATAATTTCTCGAATTTACAGGGTATGAACTGGACACATACACATGGGGTTAAAAATCCAGGGCAATTAATTCTCAGAAAATCATATAGAAAGTAGGTAATCGTGCATAACCCTTTTCCCCAACATGTATTTCAATAAATCCAACAATTTATGCCATCCACAGAAAATCACAGAAATTTCCACACACATCACATTAGCCATTTTACATAACATATAAAAAATTACACTATATCCTCATGCGGCAAAGTCCGGAAAATAATTACTTAAGGCAGAACAGTTCACTATTCTGCACTGAAGAACTTGGCAGCAGTGTCTGGGCGTTCAAGGAGATGGACGGCAAGTGCTCGATGCACACTGGAAATCTTGGCGTCAAGGCATTGATGCCAAGTTCCTATCTGTGCAGGAACACAGACGAGCTCCAAATAACAAGAAGAATGGGGGATCTAGGACACGAGGAAAAAATGTTAAAAATAAGAAAACCCTACTAGACATTACAGGACGATGTGTGTAGGTTACTTGCTTTCAAAAACTCTCCAAAGGGATTAAATGGGTGGTGATGCTCTCCTGGGCAGTCCAAGAAGCTCCCAAGATTGCCTTCCCCCGGGTTCTGAGCAATCTCCACAGCAGATCGAGGTCGGGGATGCCTTTCTCGATGTTCCAGCTACCTCCTTGTCGTGGTAGATGGCCGGAACAAGCTTCAGATCGCCGGATTAAAGGTTGCAAAGGTGGGGTTTTGCTCACAGCAGTTAGGGTTTTTCCTATCTCTCAAAAGAGGTCAAGAGAGGGGTTTTAGGGTTGCACTCGGGTTCAGATATAGGAGAGAGGCCTCTCTGTCCCGCAGGGGTTGATGTGAACCCTTTCAGACCGTTGGGGACAGCTCCCCAATGGGTGAGCTAGCTTGCTCCTGGAAATCCAGCTCTGCAACGCATGCAGATCAGAGACATTAACATCCACATCGCTGGACGCTGGACTTAGTGTTAGCATCCATATGGTGACGCCGACACAACACAAACGTCTATTGATCGTGACGCCAAGTGGCCTTCGGCCATACTCAAAAACATGCAGAAACCATGCACAACTTATACATAATACGTGCCATGCATATATATTATGTACACACTAACCACCATGCTTTCATACATTATTTACAACTAATTATACATATGCATA